>LBNU01028238.1:90520-102259 GCA_014162995.1 Artemisia annua | reverse complement strand
TGTATATCTCAAGATAATTACTTTCCAAAATATAGACATTAATATTTTCAAGGATGGCCATGTGCATTTCCTTGATTGATTGAATGACTCTATATCTACTAGTTATGTTAATATAATGACACAAATCATATTGTTCACAATAACAAACGCGTGCGTGTTGTTTATGTGGTACTTGATGTTGTTCCATGCACAAGTGGGAGAAATCTTGATTGTGTGCAAGGTACAACACATAGTAATATGATATAAAGGATTCTCTTAACTGCAAAGTAAGAGACTCACATTCTAATACACATCTAATCTAACAAACACTTGGTGTTGAAATTTAGTAAACATGAGACGCAGACTAAATTCCAACAACAAGGTGAATTTCCATGTATGCGTGAGACCTACATGGATAATTTACTGTTTCTAAATTAGACTCCTATTAGAACATGTGTCAATATGGTAACAAGACAACTTCAATATTTATGGATTATTGGAATGACATAAATGCATGAAGTGATATAATACTACTTCAATAATTATGTATTCTTAGAATGACATAAATAAATAAGAGTAGTAAGTTAACTTGAAAATATGATTGAAACCAAATGATGGTGTTAATGATTACTTTAGTTATACATAATTATACTTTATGGTATAGTTATAAACATGAAGTCTTTATGTAAGGCTTAGTATAATGTAAAGTAAGACGTTAGCTTGTTATGTTTTTTAATTAAGACATATACAAGAAGTCATTGAATTGATCAATGATTAATAATGTTTAATGGGAGTATAACGGTTTATGTCTTCTTATAGAGACATGAAAAAGAAGTAACTTGATTAATAAGTACTTGGGTTATAAAGCATGCAAAGAGGCTTGGAAATTCTATTTCATCATTAAGTTGATTTAGTTGGTAAATAGACAAGCTAAAAGATAAGTTTATCTTTCATATTGATAGATTGTCTGACAATATGAGTCCTAATGATATACCACAAGTTAATGGTGTGTTTAGTTAGAAGAATCAAACTCTATTGGTATTGTTTGATTAAAGATAACTATAACTTCTTTTCTTCCAAAAAGTTATCAAGGTTAGAAATTGAGTATGGATTGAATATACTCAATTAGACTCCTAGAAGATTAATAAGACGTTATGAAATGTGATGAATCACATTAAGTCTTAAATTGGAGTTCTGAGTTTGTTAAGCTACTTATGTGTAGGATATTAACAAAAGAATGTCAGAAACTGTCAATGTGTATTTGTAATGTCCCAAGAAGAGAAAATTGGATTGTTTCTCTAATTGCTAAGTATTTATAGATAGTCTATAGATTACTGAAGGCAAGTGGAAGTTTTATCTTAAAAGGTAAAATTACAAAATACATAATCTTCTAAAATTACACTAGTAAAGATCATGATGAGGCTTAACATGTAAATGATAAACCTCATGATGATTGAATTATCATTCATAGATTCACTTGGATATCTCAGGTATTTGATTAATATGCTGGGAATTATATGATGAAGTATTACCAAATAATGGATTGGGTAAATTACTCAAACTATGAATGTTATAGATGCTGTTCATAAAGATAATCAATTTTGAAATTTTGGTTTATCTTAATTCTTAATAGTTAGAGAATGATGATGAGTTTATTCAAAGATAATGTAACCCTAGTGGTTTATATCTTTGTTAAAACTCATATGGACAAAATTGTATACATATTTTAATGTATGTCTTATTAGAAGATTATTAATCATATTTAAGCAATTAACTATGATTGAATATTCTTTCCTTAGCACATTAAAGATGCAAAGATGGTTATTGTTATATTTATATGAATATGAAATTTAACAATGAATATCAAAAACTCTTTCTTGAATGATTACTTAAGCGAGGACGATAAGTAATCAAAAGGAGTTTATGAATTCAAATAAATCTTTGAAGTATACAGAGTGCAATAATCCATGAATGGATAAATGCATGCATCTAAGAGATTACTCTTATGTTTGATTATTAATAAATGATTTGATTTATAATTGAAATAAGATAATTTCTAAGTATTCCTGAAAGCTAGTGGGAGTATTATGTTTGATTTACTAAATCATATATGTTGTATAACATATAAGAAGTAATGTTCCATATAAGTAAAATGTTAAATCTTAGTTTGGAATGAAACTTTACTTTGAAGATTTAGAAAATAAAACATGCAACCTTGGAACAAGAGTTTATTATTTATAAACATGTGTGGTAAATAATCTAATAGAATATGATATATCATTTTGAAAGACTAAATTGATATATATATTTGTAAAGATAGAGCATGAATAAAATCTAAGTATGACTGAAGGATTTTCATGTGTATCATGTTATTGTTGTATCATGCTTAAATGCTAAATGATTTCACAATATTTGATATCCAGAGTTATTATATAACTTGTGTAATAGATATTCTGATGGAATATGTTTGGACTTAGAATAATGATCCTCAACCTGGAATTGCTCCTTAAATTCTAAGTATAAACAATATGGCAAATTGTTGCGTAATTGTTATAGCCGACAATAAATCTTAAAAGATTGGTAGGCATAAAACTACACAATGGATATTAAGTTTACGGGATTTTAAAAAGCATATTGTAGTTTTTATACAATGATGCTAGTTTAATTGAGATGACACTCAATACTAGTCATGGTAGGATTTTGTCCTTGATAATGGCTATGTGAACTAGTTATGCTTAACTAAGAAGCATAGTTGCATTATACATTAAAGAATTAGAATACTTTAAACTTTAAAATCTTTGAAAGTTTGATTGTCATAAATTGGTGGTTGAAGATATCACACCATTTATGAAATATTATGTGGCTATATCAAAATAGTTGGATACACACATACAAGAATTTTGTTAATTGAATTCTTGAAGTAAGTATTCTCAAAATTATTATAGATCAAAGTTAGTTGATCTATGCCTTGTCAACAAGTATGATTGACATGACTTGAGGCATAGTTCATTAACTAGAATTATCATGCATTGATCTATTTAGTATTTGGATAAAGGATATTAAGCAATTTATTAATAATGAATCAAAGTACTTAGTACGTTTGTTTTCAATAATAATAAATTGTGTCCTATATTTTCATGTTTAAATCCGTAAATAACTTATGTTATTCTAAATTGTCCGTTGTCAATTAATGATATGGGAATATCATTAAACTAAGACAAATCTGAGTATTGGTTAGAATATACTTGAGAGTATATTGATGCGTTGACATACCAATTTCACATGATATTCAATGAATTGAATATAGGACTTATCCCAACTACATGATTTTACTTTATGGATCTTGTCGGTAAGTAAATCATGAATTTAGTTATCCTCAGACTTGAGATACCAGATAAGTGTCATGGATGTAGTGCATTTTTGTGGAGCAATCTACTGCTATCCATAACTGGTAGTTATAAGGGTTGTTTTCAAAAGTGTTGCAAAGTCCATGGGTTAGTCTTGTAGTCAAGAAAGAATTTGTTCCTTCAAATTCATTTTGAAGTTTAATACTACTGGGCCCCTCGTAGGGTTGACGAGATGTTTGCGTGCGCACACCCAAAGTCTATCTGGAATACGTTCAGATGTTGGTAATCTTGCTCAATCATATACAATGAGAAACAGAATTGTTAATTTAAGAATGACTGAGATCCATATCTTTATTAACGTGGTATTAGAAACAAAAGGATAATAATAATGATGAATCGTTAAAGGTTTTCCAGAAAACCTAGCTCGAGTCGAACTAGGGGCATTGGAGTGTTGCAAGACGCCAACCAATGTCATTGCAATATTAATAGATATCCAAGTGGGAGCTGTTGGATTTGTGGATAAATATTAATATGTGCATGTCTAGTATCGAACCCGAGACCTCGGGATTGCACACATTACAAACGAGAATTAAAGTATAATAATTATATATTAAATGTTATTTAAACACTATAAGGACTTAACGGTTATTAATTATTAACCGTAAGTACTAACTATCGTTAAGAGCAAAGAAAAGGGACTAGATTGTAAATAGAAGACAAGAAGGTTCCGGAAACACCCTCTTGGGTCCTTGGCCGGTCACACACAAAGGGGAGGAATCCCCTTGCCCTAACTTGTCCTCCAAGATTTAGAATTAGTATAAATACAAAACCAAGGGTCATTGTTTTGACACTCTTGTACACATAACCCTAATTGGTTTTTTCCTTCTCTTCTCTTTTGCTAAATCCGATCAAACACCCCTATTTATTAAGGGTTTCGATTTTTGTTTTCTTAAACAAAAGTGGTTTCATTAGATCTTGCAATCTCTTTAATTCGTTAGTAGTTTGTGTGTACAAGAACGAGATAATTACTCACTATAGTAATTATCAAGGGATCGATTAACAAAAAGGTAAGGGGTTAATCATTGATCCATATAAACCCTAATTAGGGTTCTTCACTTGTTCAAGATTATTAAAGTTAGGTTCTTGTTCTTGCTAGAACCTAAAGGTACGTTCTTATTTAATTTATGTTAATCTATTATGTGTTATAATTGATCCTACGCTTCCGCACTATGTGACTACTTGATATACTTAATAATATGATAGTCTAGATTATTAAATTCTATCAATTATAAGCCATGAGGTACTGAGGAAACAACTTCTAATAAACCTAATAATCAGTAATAAATAACATGTATGGGCCATAAGCTTTTGTAAACTTTAAACAAGTTTTCTGCTTTCTGACCTTGTCGCTTAAACAGTCCCCAACACCCCTACTTCATGACCAAATTCCTACCACTAGACAAAAGCTTCAATCCTGGCCAAACAACCTACTTAATCCTCAACCAGGTGACTCTTAAACGTCCCTATCATATGACCATAACAACTTGTTAACACGAGGTAAAACGGACCCTTTTTCTGGTCGCAAGTCACAAAAACAAAACCCTCTTAATTTTGTTCAACATGTTTTCTTGTACGAGAACCCATAACTTTGTTGTAGAATAACCTACATACACCTAATAACATGTTACTATATTCAACAACTTAGTTTGAAAGCATAAAAATCTAAAACAAAAATGTTTTTCACATCAGGTACTCATCGACTACCAGTTTTGAGTGACCAACTTTGGACCATTGTTTAAATATTTAAAACGACCTTCTAAATATTTAAAAGTTAGCAAACTTAAAGACCTTACAACATAGATAATCAAGGATCAAAAGCGTTTTAAAAACATCGCAAGGCTTCGCTTTTATTCACTTCTCCTTTTGGCCTTGTCACTCACCGAAACCAAACGCACCACAAAAATAATTCGAGCTCATAAGCTCGAATTATAAGCTAATAAACTGTCAAAAATGATGTTTGAAAACTTATTTTATCATACATAAAAGAGTCGTAGCCAGTCGTACCTTTCTACGCTCAAAATGCATCGAAAATGAAATAACGATTAGAAATGTTACGATTTTCATGCACAAGGGTATATATTGTAAATTTCTGTAAAATTTTAAGTAGAGGGACTAATAATGTAATTTCCTGGATATTATAAGTCAAAAGGGCTGTTTTTGTCAACTGTTAAACTATAAGGTAGAAACTACCATTTCACAAAAGTTGAGGGGTATAAACCGTTAATATTTATAAGTGTATAAAATATAATACTTTATATTATTACGGGAATATACCATTAATACATATTGACTCGGGTTTTGGTAAGAACTAATATACGAAGTACCTCTATATCATCATTGAATGACCGAACCTTAAAAATGAATTAGAATAAGACTTATCGTCTGCTAATTTTGGAAGAGACTTCAAAGTTATAATCCTATCGCTTACACTTTTCTCGTCCAACCGTACATGTTATTCTAATTCCACACAAAGATTTACAATAATACACATAACGTATAACTACTGTAAGTATTACATATTATTAAAGTTTTGAACGTTAACAAATATACTGAAACTTGACATAACTCAGGTCGCGTGTTGAAGCAGTTTATTCACACAACTTGATTTGTTTCCAACAAAACTATTGTATCACAAAGGTGAGTTCGTAGTCCCACTTTTTACATGTTTTATATACTCGTGGGGAGATACATGCTACAAACCTGAACACAAGTATTTTTCTGTATGCTATCCTGAATGATATTGCCTAAGTTCCTACTATTGCCACTAAAAGACCCTCATATCATGCACCATTAATCACTTGCGAGTGAACGCGAATATAGTGAATAGATCTATTGGCAGTTGACGCCCCATTTGTTAGCCGGATAGGTGACCAAATGCACTATATTTGAGAATAAACGGGAGAATGGCAAGCTCCTGCCCGAGGGCACTGTTACAGACATCATCTATATAATGTCTGTACTAACATCTTTTTATGATGTCCAACTGTTAAGGTTTGCGTGTCATGAGACTTAAGGCAATATATTGTGCTACAATATTACTGTTCTTCTATGATTTAACTTGTGTTCAACTGATTATTATGCAAACACTATGGATTCACTCAACCTTTGTGTTGACTTTTAGCATGTTTTATCTCAGGTAACTAAAGCACAACTTGGCACGGAGTGGCAATGGACTTTCTTATAAAAAAGGGTGTCCTTTATGTTATCATTCAAACTTAAGTACTTCTATATGTATTTCAATAACTCCCGCTGGGACCTCTCTTTTGTAAACTCTGATTAAATAAATGAATGATAACTGTTTTATCTAAAACGTCTCTTTTTGAGTCGTTTTCTATTATTATGACTGTGATACTTGAAGTAATACCCCAATCTTAATTCGGCTGCGTGTATCAAATATGGGGGTGTTACAGATTGGCATCAGAGCCATAGTTATAGAGAACAAGGTGCAAACCTAAACTATAACTATTTTTCCACACTTAAATAAAGTCCTCCGTGCCACTACGCCACTAAAACATTACTTATGCATGTTTATGCTGATTATTTAGTTACATTGTGAAATATTTATAATTACCGGGTTGTTACAGAGCTATGTCTTCCTCTGACCCCCTTATTATCATCCTATCGGATTCCGAGTCCGAGGATACTCTCCCCCCCACAGATCCGCCAGCACCATTAGCACCACCAGCTCCACCATCACCACACCCACATCCGTACATGCTGCCTACATATGTACCACCATCAGTTCCAGCGCTCCAACACCACTCCTACCATCATCTTATCCCTGGGATGCTATTCCTGAGGATATGATGCCACCTCGAAAGAGAACATGTTTTCATTTACCATCATCACCTACAGATTTCACTCCCCCATCCCAACCATTTGAGCTAGGAGAAAGATCACAACAACCTACCATTTCCACCCTCATGTCACTTATGGAACGACATGAGAAACAGACTAACACTACCTTAGAATCAGTTAAGCATACGGTCGAGAACCTAATTACTAGCCAAGCGACCATGCAACAGAAATTAGGCATCTTAGACACCGGATTACAGGAAACCCGTGACAAGGTTAACAACTTGGAGGAAGGTCACGGACAGCTGAGACAAGATATACCTTTGTTGTATGACAATGAACTGAAGTTACTACAAGAGATGATGAAGCGGAATAGCTCAATCTAGGATTGCCACATTAGAGAAAGTTGTGGAAGATAATAAGGCCCAATATCAAGAGGGCATGCAGACCCTTTTCAACAAGATTACAGAGCTTGAGAGTCGTCTTGGAGGAGCATCTTCATCTGGCAGCAATTAGACTAGATCTTTGTCTATCAGCTTTTTCACTATATCTCAGCCACAGGGTATACATATGACGCTAGTATCTAGTTTGTCGCTTTTGTACTATATCCCAGCCACAGGGTGTGTGGTATAAAACTGACGATGGTATCTAGTTTGTTGTATATCTACTAGCTTTTGTACTATGTCCCAGCCACGGGATGTGTGGCATAAATATGACGCTTGCATCTATTTTGTTGTATAAACAAATTAGCAAGTTATTTATAACTATATGTGGTTGTGATTTTGTTATATTTTGCTGTGATATCGGTTGATGTGGGCCAGAGTTGATCATTTTATATACATGAAAGATAGCATTCGGACATGTCGTAATCTTATGATTCTTATAGACTCAGTTGGTTGTGATTTTATATTATGACAGTATTGTTATAATCCTTACGCATTTACCTTGTTAATTGTTAATTGTATTATCCTGGACATTATGCGAATTCTAAACATGTGTTTTTCTTGTGGTATTGATAGAATCATGCCTCCAAAAAGGAAGACAACTGCAACACCAGAAATAGCCGTGACTCAGGCTGCTATCCGAAAATTGGTTGCTGACAGTGTTGCTGCAGCATTAGAAGCTCAAGCAGCAGCAATAGCTCGTTCTGGCAACACTAATAGCACGACCGAAGAAAGTGAGACAACTATAGCACGCAAGTGCACATACAAAGATTTCATGAACTGTAAGCCAACTTTTTTCAAAGGAACGGAAGGAGTAACTGAGTTGGCTCGATGGTTTGAGCGCTCAGAGACTGTGTTTATGAGGAGTGGTTGCACAGACGATTGCAAGGTTACTTTTGCCACCGGGACTCTTTTGGAGGATGCCCTGTCATGGTGGAATTCTTCCGCCCGTACTATGGGTATTGAAGCAGCTTATCAACTCAGCTGGGCAGACTTCAAAACAAAAATGCTCAAGAAATACTGTCCCCGTACCGAAATTAAGAAATTGGAAGATGAGTTTCACCAACTGGTTGTGAAAGGAATGGATCTTAAGGTATACAACCGGAGGTTTCAGGAACTGGCCGTACTATGTCCAACCATGGTTCCTGACCTTGAAAAGTTGCAGGAGAAATATATCGAGGGACTACCTCGAAGTATTGAGGGAAATGTTACCGCATCTAAACCGAAGTCACTAGAAGAAGCCATTGATTTTGCTCAAAAGTTACTGGACCGAGAAATCAAACGAAGTTCTACACAGGGGAATAATGATCACAAACGGAAGTTTGATGACAAAAGAACCACTCATCACAACAACAACCACCCCAACAACAACAACAACTATAACAACAACAACCGCAACAATAACTACAATTATCAGCAAAACCGCAACAACCACCAGAATCAACAGAACCGCAGGCAGGAAGTTGCCAGAGCTTTCATTGCCACACCTGCTGAAGGAAGTGGTTATGTTGGAAAACTTCCTCTATGCAACCGATGCATGTTACATCACCATGGACCTTGCTTTGTTAGGTGTACAAAATGTCAGAGGATCGGCCACCAAGCCAAAAACTGCAGAGTCACTGGTGCTAATGCGCAGCCAGTAACCGTGATATGCCACAGTTGTGGTGAGAAAGGACACTACAAGAATCGGTGCCAAAACAGAATGCCAACCAGAACAATAATGCCCAAGCAAGAGTTAACTTGCTAGGAGATGGAAACACTCAGCATAACCCGGATGTGGTAACGGGTACGTTTCCTCTTAACCAACATCTAGCTAAAGTATTATTTGATACAGGAGCCGATAAAAGTTTTATATCTATCCCTTTTACTTCCTTGCTTAAACTTACTCCCATTGCCCTAAGTGAAACCTACAAAATTGAACTAGCCAACGAAAAATTAGTAAGCACTAACTCAATAATCCAAGGTTGCACCCTAACCTTACTAAACCAATCTTTCAACGTCGACCTCATGCCTATCGAACTCGGTAGCTTTGATGTTATCATCGGTATGGATTGGCTATCCAAATACCATGCAAGAATCATATGCGATGAGAAGGTGGTTCACATTCCATTCGAGGGTGAAACTTTGATTATCCGAGGTAATCAAAGTAAGACCAGATTAAGCATTATATCTTGCATCAAAACCATGAAGTATATCGACAGAGGATGTCACGCATTCCTAGCTCATGTGACAGAGAAAAAGCCGGATGAGAAACGACTAGACGATGTACCTGTCGTGAGAGATTTTCCGGAAGTTTTTCCCAAGGATTTGCCTGGTCTGCCACCTATTCGTCAAGTAGAGTTCCAAATTGACTTGGTGCCTAGAGCAGCGCCAGTCGCACGAGCACCCTACCGCTTAGCCCCATCAGAAATGCAAGAGCTATCTAACCAACTGCAGGAGCTGTTGGATAGAGGTTTTATTCGACCAAGTTCTTCACCTTGGGGAGCTCCTGTCTTATTTGTTAAGAAAAAGGACGGATCTTTTAGGGTGTGTATCGATTACCGGGAGTTGAATAAACTTACGGTGAAGAATCGATATCCATTGCCAAGCATCGACGACCTGTTCGATCAGTTACAAGAATCGAGTGTATACTCAAAGATTGATTTGAGATCGGGTTACCATCAGTTGCGTGTCAGGGAAGAAGATATTCCCAAGACAGCTTTCAGAACAAGATACGGTCATTATGAATTTCTGGTGATGCCTTTTGGTTTAACCAATGCACCAGCCGTGTTTATGGATCTCATGAATCGTGTGTGCAAACCCTATCTAGACAAATTCGTGATTGTATTCATGGATGATATTCTCATCTACTCTCGAAGCGAAGAAGAACATGCGGAGCATTTAAGGACTATTTTGGAATTACTCAAGAAAGAGCAATTGTACGCAAAATTCTCCAAGTGTGACTTCTGGATTCATACTGTGCAATTTCTTGGGCACGTGATTGATCGCCACGGCATTCACGTAGATCCTTCCAAAATAGAAGCAGTCAAGAATTGGGCGACTCCTACAACACCCACTGAGGTGCGTCAATTCTTAGGACTGGCTGGCTATTATCGGAGATTTATAGAAGGATTCACGAAGATTGCCAAACCTTTAACCGAGTTAACTCAAAAGAACAAGAAATACATCTGGAGAGAAGATCAAGAGAAAGCGTTCCAGCTGTTAAAGCAAAAGCTTTGCGAAGCTCCAATTCTAGCACTACCTGAAGGAAATGACGATTTTGTTGTTTATTGCGACACATCACACCAAGGTTTCGGCGCCGTATTAATGCAAAGGGAAAAGGTTATTGCTTATGCCTCCCGACAGCTCAGGCCACATGAAGGGAAATACACAACTCACGATCTCGAACTAGGAGCAGTAGTGTTTGCTCTTAAGATTTGGAGACATTACCTGTATGGCACGAAATGTATTGTGTTCACTGATCATAAGAGCCTCCAACACATTCTTGATCAGAAAGATTTGAACATGAGGCAACGTCGATGGTTAGAATTGCTAAGTGACTATGATTGTGAAATTCGTTATCACCCTGGAAAAGCAAATGTTGTAGCAGATGCTTTAAGCAGGAAAGAACGGATTAAGCCTCTTCGAGTCAGAGTCATGACCATTAATTTGGAATTACCATCCCAAATTCTCAAAGCAAAAGCAGAAGCCGTGAAAGAAGAAAACGTTCAGGCTAAAAATTTAAGAGGTATGGACAAGGCATTTGAAATACGACCTGATGGAACACGTTGCATAAAGGGCAGAAGTTGGTTACCACTCTTTAGTGATTTAAGAAATGTCATTATGCATGAATCACACAAGTCAAAATATTCCATTCACCCAGGCTCTGAAAAGATGTATCAGGATCTCAAGAAGCTTTACTGGTGGCCAAACATGAAAGCTGACATCGCTGAGTACGTTAGTAAATGTTTGACATGTGCACGAGTAAAGGCTGAACACCAAAAGCCATCTGGCTTGTTGATCCAACCGGAGATTCCTGAATGGAAGTGGGAAAGGATAACCATGGATTTCATAACCAAGCTACCTAGGACATCAAGCGGGTATGACACTATTTGGGTCATCGTTGATCGTCTTAC
>LBNU01028238.1:52240-87783 GCA_014162995.1 Artemisia annua | reverse complement strand
TATATATATAGAAAACGCGGGCTGACGGCGTCAGCCCAATAGGTGACGTCGTCAGCTCGGCGATTAGGGTTTCCTGACGGCCTTGATTGACGTGGTCATAATTGCTGGTTCCAGATCTGACGGCCTTGGTTGACGGCGTCACAATTTACACTACGAACTCTCTGGATCGTCACGAGTCTTTTTTCCACTTCTGGACTTCACTTGTTCCTGACGGCGTCACTTAGTAGAGTGTGACGGCGTCACCTTCAGTAATCTTCAAGGTCTTTTGAGTTTTTGTTGTTTTCCGCACTTTTTCACTCCGAAAACGCCCGAAAATGCTTCTTTTGTGATTTTCCCTTCAAAAGTACCTAAAATGAGAAAAGGAACGACTTTGGGTGAAATCCAAACCAAAAACATACGAATTAGGACTCAAACCGACCCCTAAAAACGTAACATTTTTCGTCTCATCATTTACTTAGTATTTGTAACTTAAATGTTTGTGTGTGCCTTATAAAGGTATCAGCTTTAATTAGCAGCCTAGAGAACACCACGCATGAACTGTAAACCATCATTAGTTTTCTTGGTACATGCATGAACAAACATTAACTGTCCATCCTTTCACATCCCCGAAAAAATTATGAATGTCAAGACATTTATGAAACTAAATTGGTCAAAAAAAATAAATTCTACTTGTTTTTTTGGCTATTGAGTTACGTTTTTTTGGTTATTTATACCACACTCATTGAGTGTCATTGGACATAATCCTCACAGTAACATTCCTTGCCATAACCCTAATTACTTTTTCAGGAACTATCAATGGCTGACACACCAAACATCAACGAACTAAGAGAAGCTTGTGGCTCAGATGAGTTGTGTCATGTCTTCACTTTTCTGGAATCTCAAGATATGACTGAGGATGAGGGCTTTCTCATAAGAATGGGGGATGAGAGTACCAAACTGAGGGCCAAGCTTGATAAGCGTAATGATACCATCAATGAGGCTTGGTCCTTTGGTCCTGATAATGAGGTTGCCAAGGCTGGAGAGGATTGCCTTGTTGAATCTCAGGTCAGGGACCGTCGAAGGCTTGATTTGATGGCTCAACTCCTCCTGCTGACCCGTGAAGGAATCGAAGAGAAGAAAGCCCATATTGAGAAGATTAAGGCTATCCAGACGCAAAAAAGGACTAGGAGGTCTTAAATGTTTACTTTGTATTTTAATATTTTCATGTATGGATAGCCTTTTGGAATGGATTATCTTTTGTATTTTGATATTGTCATGTATGGACTGGATTATATAATATCGTGTTTTTAAGTTTAAACTAATCGTGTTTTTAAGTTTATATTTTGTCATGTACGGATTGTATTTTCATATTTTGTCATGTATGGGGAATGGATTATGGATTATTGGCGAGACGGCAGTGGTGGCGGCGAGACGGCGGAGGCAGTGGTTGGACGGATTTCGGTGGGGAGGGAGGGGAGTTGTAGTAGTGGTTCTAAAGAATACATCCAAAAAATGCCTAGCCACTTGTTTAGAATATGTAAAATGACCAATCAAGATACAAAAGCATTTCATTTTTTTTTGGGTAAAGGGCATTCCACCCGGTAAATTAAAAAAAATGTTGTAAAGCTAAATTCATTTCATTAATACTTAAAATAAAATACAACACAATAAATATTACACACAACTAAAAATATCGTTAAAAAAAAATACATCAACTTATAACAAAACTAGTTATTCCTATTCTATTGAATTTGTTCCCATTGTTGTTGTTGCCAAACATGCTCGATGAGACATCATTGAAGCTTTCGGTGTGTGCGTTTATCGTGTAGTTTTTTTGTTTTTCTTCTTTGCACTGCGCAACGTTCAACCCACGTCTGTTGCATATTTGGTGTCGGAGGAATATACATTTCGGCAGCTTCAGACATCGCATATTTTTGATCTTTCAAGATCATGTTATGCATTATGATGCACGCGTACATGATTCTTTGTAACTTGCCGACAGTAAACGTACGCGCCGGTTGGGCAATAATACGCCAACGTCCTTGGAGGACACCAAAAGCTCTTTCGATATCTTTTCTAGCACTTTCTTGTTTCGTTTTCCATGCGGCGTATTTTGGGTTGCTTGCAATCGTAAAGGATTTGACAAAAAGCTGCCCACTCTGGGTAAATTCCATCAGCTAGATAATACCCATGCTTAAATTTTGTTCCATATACTTCAAACGGAACAACATCGCCGATGCCATCAATCAGGTCGTCGAATAACGGAGAATTATACAAAACGGTGAGATCGTTATTCGCACCCGCCACATCAAAAAATGCATGCCAAATCCACAAATCAAACGACGCAACAACTTCAAGCATTATAGTTTGATACTTTTTATCACCTCTGTGAAATTGCCCTTGCCATTCTTTCGGACAATTCTTCCATTCCCAGTGCATATAATCGATGCTTCCCAACATTCCCGGAATCTTATGAACCATGCTATGTGCGTGGTATAAGTTGCGAATGTCATCCTCGTTTGGTTTTCTTAAAAACTCCTTCCCAAACAACTAGATAATGCACATAGTAAAAAAATATAGATAATCGCGTGTACAGTGTTCACCTATTTGTAAATACTCATCTAATGCATCAGCATGAATCCCGTAAGCCAATTGGCGTAGTGCACATGTGCATATCATAATCACACTAAAACTCATTACACCCCGACAATCAGGTCGTTGTCTAAAGAAATCAAAATGCGAGGGAAGAGGATCATGAGTTTCAATATAAGTTTCAATACCTTGGACAATTTCTAAGAATAGTTTTTGGCTCATACGAAAACAACGTCGAAAATTTTCTTCCGTATATTTTGGTTTGTCACCAAAATAGTCGCCCATTAGACGTGCTTCAGCAACAACACGTTCACGGGGGATGTATTTACGGCATTGTGAAGGATCGGCTTCTTGGTTTTGAAACAATTGCTCGTACTCAAATTCTTGGAGAATCATCTCTAGCTCCGTTATCTCTCCAAAGTCGCTAATACTTGAATAAGATGATTCGCTCATGATTATTGCTTTTAGTATGTGTAAGTGTATGAAATATATATTGTGTAACTTTGATTGAAATGTAAAATATGTGTGCTATTTATAGAGTATGTAAGTTAGTTTTTTAAAAAGAGAAAAAAAAGAAGTATACATTAGATTTAAACCATTACCCAACGTTCACNAAAACTACAAAAGTAAGAGGAACCAACCTCGTTGTTCAGACGAGTTGGTGTTAAGTGGCGAGGGACGGCGAGCATGGGGTGGTGTGGCAACGAGCAACAACGAGCCACTTTGGTCATCCACGTAGGAGTGACGAGGGTAGGCAACGAGCCACACCCTCTCCTCTTAGGGATCATAAATTATGTATTTTTTATGTGTCTTTTAGTACTTTTTGTGTAGTTTTTATCCTTCTTATCTTGTGCCTTAGGGCACAAGATAGAAAAACCCTAACGAATATTTGAGATTTTGTAGTGCATGATGTAGAAAAACTGAATCTAATGATTCTCAGGTACTTATATTAATGAAAAACAAGTTTACAATACCAGAACCAAACTGTTCTCAAACAAAAATTACAACCACTTGATCTCAATCAAGATACAAAAGCAAAAAAATAAGAGAGTATTATTTGATAGATGCTTAATCAACTCAAGGAGTGAGAGACTAGCAGATATATAGAGAGAGTAGATGCATGAGTCGTTTTCCAGAGATGAGACAAGGAAAACGGTTAAAACAATCTTGGAAGTGGACAAAGAAACGGGTGTATATCCAATATTAATTGCAACCCTAGCCCTTCAATATTTGTAGAGAAGTCCTCCCGTGTTTTTCTCTTTATCCCACTTGCCGCATATCTTTGACTGATTGAGCACATCCATCCATTACAACACCACAAGGTCCAAAAGGACTAAAACTGAAATATCAAACAAACAAAGTTAGTCTTTGAGGTTAACATCTGATATCAGATGAGTCCTTTTTCTCAACATCCCCCCTTCATCTGATATCAGGTAAGGATTAAACATGTTAAGCTTTGTTACCAAAAAATTGTGTTGTAATGTGTCCAACCCCTTTGTAAAGATATCTGCAATTTGATTTGTAGAATCTACCTTAACAGTTTTGACCACACCATTTAAAATCTTTTCTCTAACAAATTGTAAGTCAATCTCAAGGTGTTTGGTCCTTTCATGAAAGAGACAGGGTTGGAAGCTATTTTTATAGCTGATTTGCTGTCACAGTGAAGAGGAACAGGTAAAAGATTATTAATCTGAAAATCTTTTAAAATTTTTAATAGGAAAATGATTAAGAGACCTAAATTGTGTGCCTAAATTCATGCCTAAACATATGTGGCATAATCCTGATGGTTTGTGAAAAAGTGGGTCCCCTAGCTGCAGCCACCAGTATGATGCCACGTAGGCTTAGGCATGAATTTAGGCACATCTGTTAGGCCTCCCAATCACTACTCTTTTTAATATCCAAATTACTTCACTGGTTACTGAAGCAAGAGCTCTATACTCTGTTTCAGTAGAACTTTTTGAGAGAGTAGGTTGCTTTTTACTTTTCCAAGATACTAAAGACCCATTTAAGAAAACACAATAGCCAGTGACTGATCTTCTAGTCACAATGCATTTAGCCCAATCAGCATCAGAATAAGCAACAAGAGACATACCAGAGTTCTTAGTAAATGAATTCCCAAACCTGGAGTACCTTTAAGATACCTGAGAATCTTGAAGGCTATTCTGAGATGAGATTTAAGAGGAGAATGCATGAATTGGCTCAAACAGTGAACAGCATAAGAGATATCAGGTCTAGTATTGGTTAAGTAAATAAGTTTTCCCATAAGCTTCTGATAATCAGTAACATTGTCAAGTAAAGGATCATTATCAGTGGCTTGATTAGTGATAACAAGTTTGGACTGCAAGGGAGTCTTGGCAGGTTTGCAACCAAGCATCCCATACTCACTTAAAAGGTCTAAACAATGCTTTCTTTGATTTAAACACATCCCTTTTTCAGTATCAGTAACTTCAATACCAAGAAAATATTGTAGCTTTCCTAAATCTTTAATCATAAACTTGGTTTTAAGGAACTCCTTGAAGTTGTTGATTTCATTAACATTATTCCCAGTAATAATAATATCATCCACATAAACAAGCAATGCAATGAACACATCCTTTTTAGACTTAGTGTACAAAGAATAATCACTTTTACTTTGAGTAAAACCATTTTCAATGAGAGTGGATGTAAGCTTAGCATTCCATTGTCTAGGGGCTTGTTTTAAACCATAAAGGGACTTTTTAAGTCTGCATACTCTGTTATCACCTTCAGGGAGGAACCCTTCTGGTAATTTTATGTAAACAGTTTCATCAAGCTTACCGTAAAGGAAGGCATTATTAATATCAAGTTGGAATATAGGCCAATCATTATGCAGAGCAATATTGAGCAAGCATCTAACAGTTACCAATTTAACAACAGGGGAGAAAGTCTCCTCAAAATTAACACATTCCTTTTGATTGAAGCCTTTAGCAACAACCCAAGCCTTGTATCTATCTATTTCTCCATCAGACTTATACTTAATCTTAAACACCCATTTACTCCCTATAGCTTTTCTACCAGGGGGTAAGACAGTGATTTCAAAAGTATCATTTCTATATAAAGCCTCAATTTCATTATTCATAGCATCAGTCCAATAGATAGATTTAGAAGCTTCAAAGTAATTTTTTGGTTCATGATTTTTGTTTAATTGAACTGTAAAACAATAATTTCCAGGGCTAAGTTTAGTATAGTTCACAAATTTTTCAATTCCATAATTGACCTTGGACTCAACAACAAAATCATTGTAATTTTTTGGAAAAACAGAAGGTCTAGAAGACCTTTTCAAAGGTGCTTCTTCATGAACAGGAGGATTAGAATTTTGATTCAAATTACCCTCAGAAATGGTGTTTTCTTCAAGTGTAGCAACCATCTCATCCTCATCGGAAAAAATATTATCACTGTTTTGATCAGTGACATGAATTCCGCCAGATAAAGGAGAGTGGTCACCTTTACTTTGTGACAAAATGTCACTATTCAGCTTAGGGTCTACTCTCTTTTCATCATAGGGTAGTTCAGGGGTTTTAGCATCAAAAAAGTTAAAATGGTTCAAGTCTTGAAAAACATTTTCAGAGGTATCTTTGTTCATATTAGTGACAGACTCTTTAAACGGAAAGATAGATTCAAAGAACTTTACATCCCTGGAAAAGATAAACTGATGCTTATCAAGACTGTACAACCTATATCCCTTTTTAGAATTAGAATACCCATAATGACACATTTCTCAGACCTACTGCTCAATTTATCATTATTATTGACAATAGTAGCAAAGCACAAACAACCAAACATTCTTAAATCAGAGAGAGTAGGTTTCTTATTATATATCATTTCAAAAGGAGATTTTCCATTAAGGACAGAAGATGGTAATCTGTTAATAAGAAAGGTAGCAGTAAGAATACATTCAGTCCAAAATTTAAGGGGAATTCCCCCCTGAAACAAAAGGGATCTAGCCACATTCAACAAATGCCTATGTTTTCGTTCAGCAATACCATTTTGTTGTGGAGTATATGCACAAGAGGTCTGATGGGTAATACCTTTTGTTTCACAAAACTTAGAGAGAGTTTAGTTAACAAACTCAGTGCCATTATCACTTCTAAAACTCTTTATTCTTTTATCAAATTGAGTTTCAAGCAGATTATAGAAAATGGTGATGTAATGAGAAACTTCATCTTTAGTTTTGATTAAATATACCCAAACAGCCCTAGTGAAATCATCCACAATAGTCAAGAAATATCTATAACCTTCTCTACTAGCAACCTTATATGGTCCCCAAAGATCTAAATGAACAAGTTCACCTAAAGCTGTGGTAGTATGATCACTTAAAGGAAATGGTTCTCTAGTTTGTTTAACACTTTGACAGATTTCACAAACTATGTTTTGATTATTCGAATTAAATTTCAGATCAGGTTTTAAGACATTTAGAACAGGGTCTGCAGGGTGACCAAGCCTACAGTGCCAGTCATATTGAGAGAGGTTAGTTAGAAAAGAAGAAGTACTACTGTAAGAAGGAATACCTCCAGAATTGAAATAATATAGACCACCACATTGATTACCAATCCCCAGAACTTTACCCAGTTTCAGATCCTAATCCAAAAAATAACATTTATTCTCATCAAAGGCAACCATGATTTTATTATCCTTAGCAAGTTTATGAACAGAAATCAGAGTAACACAGTATTCTGGTATAACCAGGACATCATAAAGTGTTAGGGACTTAGTTAGTTTGAGATTTCCAATTTTAGTTATAAAGGCCTCTGATCCATTAGGATGGCCAACGTTTATTCTAAGATTGGAGATGTCAAAAACATTAACCAAGTCCTTATCAGTGTATGTCATGTGAAAGTTTTGGTTAAAAATTTTACTCTCATTAAAATATGTACCTGCCATATTGGCTTGCACATTGTTGCCATTGAGAGAGTTGTCTTTGATGAGAGTAATAAGGGTACTGAGTTGTTCATCTGTAAAAACAGAAGATGAACCAGAACCAGAAGTAGAAGATGAACCAGAACCAGAAGCAATAGAGTTGTTAGAAAATTTTTTGTTGTTGTTCTGAGATCTATAATTGTTACCCTTTTTTCCAAAGTTTGGAGGAAACCCAATCAATTTGAAACATCTATCTTTGGTATGACCATTAAAACCACAGTGTTCACAAACAAGGGTGGAACCAGAACCAGCATTTCTCCTATAATCAGAACTCTATTAAAATTGGCAGAAGCATTATTGGTCTGATTAATAGGAGTAGCACTAGGTTGAACAGACTGATTAACAACTCTAGAAGAAAAAGCAGAATTATGGGTTCTACTAGTGCTTCCAGCAACAACATTTCTATGTGACTCCTCACTACAGATGATAGCATAAGCACCTTTGACATCAGGTAAAGGATCTCTAGATAATATATTGCTTCTAATTTGCATGTAAGTATCATCAAGACCCATTAAGAATTGCATTAGTTTCATAAGTTGATTATGCCTTTTAAAATCATCAACAGCATGGCAAGTACACCTAGGTAGTTTAACCATAGCATCAAATTGTTTCCACAAGGTACTTAATTTGTTAAAGTATTCAGAAACACTAGTACCATTTTGAGTTAATGAATGTATCTTATAATGCAAGTTAAAAGTCACTGATCCATCAAATCTATCAAAAGTATCTCTTAACTCATTCCAAACATCACATGCACTTTCAGAAAAAATTTGCCCAAGAAACAACTCTTCTGAGATGGAATTTAAGATCCATCCCAAAACAACAGCATTAACTCTGTCCCATTGTTTACCCAAAACTTCATTAGTATTAGATCTTCTATATGTACCATCAATAAATCCAGTTTTATTTTTACCCTCAAAGGCTAAGAGCATAGCACATGACCAAACATTGTAATTTTCAGTTCCTTTAAGTTTTATAGAGATAACAGTTAAGGTAGCTGAATCATTAGGGTGTAAATGTAAAGGGTGACTTAAGTCCAGTTTGCTGATTAAAGTAACATTATTATCAGGTTAAAATTCATCCTCAGTATAATCATGATCAGACATGGTTACTAATTAACAAACAAAAGCACACAAGATAAGAAAGAGAAGGAAGTTCCTTGGCTTTCCTTGCCACTAAAGTGGTAGGTCAAAGGGGCACACAAGCACAACAACAACAGAAAAGTCAAAACAACAACCAAACAAACTAAAAAACAACAGATAAGCAGATAAGCAGCAACAACACCACAATCACAAACAAATTCAACTTCCAATAACCTCAACTCCTACTCCCCGTCAATCTAAACAAGAAATAAATAACAGAAAATAAAAGAGAGAGTGTGGGAGGTGTTACAGAGCACGCAATAAAATTCAGCAGCGGAATGATAGCCCTACTATACCCTAGATTCACTTAGTCTAGCGATATAGCAGAAACACAGCACAAACCCGGAACCAGGATACAAGATCCACCAAACCCTAATTTTAGGAATTAGGGCAAATACCAATAACCACCTCCAATAGATAAATCAGCATCAGGTATGTTGATTAATCACACTTAATTATAATCAGAAGCCTTTAAGAATCAAAAGCCCCAAATAGTACCAAACCCTAATTTTTCCAAAAAATAGGTGTTTTTGAAAAAACTTTTAGGTCTGAGCAACCACTGGTTAAATCCTTCAATTAACAATGTTTAATTTAATTTTAACAATCAATTTTGAAAAACCCCCAAATTTTATGAAACCCTAAAAAAAATTGAATCGATATTCAGAGCAAGTTTATGCAACCTGGCTCTGATACCATGTAGAAAAACTGAATCTAATGATTCTCAGGTACTTATATTAATGAAAAACAAGTTTACAATACCGAACCAAACTGTTCTCAAACAGAAATTACAACCACTTGATCTCAATCAAAATACAAAAGCAAAAAATAAGAGAGTATTATTTGATAGATGCTTAATCAACTCAAAGAGTGAGAGACTAGCAGATATATAGAGAGAGTAGATGCATGAGTCGTTTTCCAGAGATGAGACAAGGAAAACGGCTAAAACAATCTTGGAAGTGGACAAAGAAACGGGTGTATATCCAATATTAATTGCAACCCTAGCCCTTCAATATTTGTAGAGAAGTCCTCCCGTGTTTTTCTCTTTATCCCACTTGCCACATATCTTTGACTGATTGAGCACATCCATCCATTACAACACCACAAGGTCCAAAAGGAGTAAAACTGAAATATCAAACAAACAAAGTTAGTCCTTGAGGTTAACATCTGATATCAGATGAGTCCTTTTTCTCAACACATGACCCTAGTTGACTTTATCAAAGATCAAATGAATTGGAAAATGATACAAGTCCTATAGATATAGACGTGAACGAGTTCATACAGATGTTTGGCATAAAAATAATCCAAGTAAATGGTGATATATATTGTTAGGCCAAAAGGGAAAAGTGAAGAGTGACCACAAATTACAGATTACTTTGCACGCCACATACATTGTTGTATTGTCCATCTTGACGCTTCGTTGCTGAACAAAAAGCTTTAGTTCTTCCAAGATTGTTGCTGAATGAATATCCTATCACCAGAGACCCAGAGTTGCTTCATGTTGTTCAAATTTACGTTGAACTCCAGCACATAACCGAGGTCTATGAAGCGCTACAAAAGAATGTTGAACAATAAGCATATGCATATCTATAAATAAATCTTAAAATTATAGTTATTCAATATTTGGAAGGTCAAAAGAGGTCAAGAAAAGCTCAATTCAGAAGCTTGAGCACCGGTTTCAGCGTTTATTCGTGCATTTGCAGCAGACATGATGGATTGAACACTAGGTGGTGATTTGCTAGGTTTGGATGAGGGGATAATCGGATTAATGGCAGGTGGCTGTCTGCTGGTGGCAGGGGTGGTTGAGGGTATACTCGAGTTAATAGGTCAAAAAATATGTTAACTAAGTATAAAAGAAGTGGGTCAGTTGGGTTAGAATTCGCTCAAAGTGTGTTTTAGGCACGCAACCTCCTAAATCAGTTCCAAAATTTAATCATCACAATAATGATATAGACTCGACTGAAAGCCGTTTTGATTCATACTGAAGAATTACCCGTTTTGACCCATTACCAACCCGCCGAACCGCTCATCTTGCCACCTGTAACATGCATGTTATGTACATTTGGTAGTGTTTTTCAGCATGTGTTGTGGGTAATTGCTTTAACAATCCATCACCTGTTTTTATTTAGGTCAAAGGACAGGGCATATATGCATTTGTTACCCTTGTGGACGGTATTCCATACAGCGAAGAACTCCGGAAAAGCCTTGTGCTTGTGGTTCGAAACCAAGTAAGCTGAAATTTGTTTCACCTTTTAAACTGCTTAACTTGCAAGTGTTAATGACTACTAGAAGTGCTGATTGACTTTATCTAATAGAAATAGCAGAAAACTTTTGATCCGATTTACAGTTACCTTACTAAGGCAACAGCATTATGAGTTACTTATTATTTCTATATTTGATTCTAGAACTATATTCTGAATCTTCATTATTTGTTATATCAGATTGGAGCATTTGCAACCCCTTACAGAATTCATTGGGCACCCAATCTTCCAAAGACAAGAAATGGAAAGATAATGAGAAGAATTCTGAGGAAAATTGCCTCTAAACAACTAGAGGAGCTGGGTGACATAAGTACACTAGCAGATCCAAGTGTCGTTGATCAGCTTATTGCTCTTGCTGATTCCTGAATTTTGGGGTTTATTGGTTCGATTTATATGTTTAAATTATAGACCAACAATTATAGAAATTTGTGTCAAGCCAGAAAATGTATATTAATAATTGGTGAGTCATAAATCTGCCATGGACTATTTGTGTAATGGATGGTTTTATCAATTTATAGAGGCAACATGGATGTATCATCTTCACTTGTAATTTTTTCCTTCATTCTTTTATTTTCTTTAGTAATTGAATTCATTGTAATATTTTAAATGTGAAAATATCGATGTTACTGTTTCGACAGTTGAGTATATCTAATGACATTTGTATCTTTCTCATTAAAATCATCAATGGTTTATAAAACTATAAGTACAAGGCGGATACAAATTTCTTAGAAGGATAATAACTACTATATACAGTTTGTAATCTTTAGCAATAAGTAGTCATTTGAAGCAAGTCAAACAAGTGACTCGAGTGGTCATCGAAATCTGGGTTTGGTCACCGGAGAAGATGAATTGGTGGTGGTGTTGGTTGTGTGGTGGTAGAGAGTGGTGGTGGTGGTAGATGTGAAATAAAAGATAAAAATAACTTTGCAAATTTAGTCCCTGAATCAATAGTGATATGCCACGTGGACCTTAAAGCAGTGAAATGACGATAATACCCTCGGTGACATGACAATTAACGATGAAACTAACGGAAAAGGCCTCTCGGTGGCGATTTTGCGAAAATATGGAACGTGGGTGGCTTTTTTGCGCTACTTTTTGTCTCGGTCCCATTTTTGCGAAAATGTGGAACGTGAGGGACCATTTTTGCACTTTACCCAAAAATGAAAGAGAAGAAGATAGCTACATTATAGAAGAAAGAGAAAATATAGTAAACTAAGGAGTACATTTGTTTTTTTTGGTTCCCATGTGATATGCACTTTTATTGACAAAAAAAGAAATACCGGCATATAATAAAATGAAACATAGTATTACTCCTACTCTCCTACCAGTACTTGCAAATTGAACATGTGATAGTTGTCACCAGTGTTTGTATTTTGTATTAAAGTTAACAATAAAACATTTTATTATGAAGACAACAAATTAATACAAGACTTCACTAAAATAAAGCTTTCGCTCATTTCGGCCCCCCGCGAAAATTATTCAAGTTCCGTCCCTGTATATATATAATATTAAAATGACAATAATTGAGGAGTTGATGTGGTACAGATTTCCCTATCTTTCCGTACGTGGGAAAATCCTTTAAATGCCCCACAAGTACATAAGTACCTACCCCTAGTGCCCAAAAAAATTTTTTTTTTCTTCAAATGCCCCAGAGGCGGAGGTTGCACAAAAAACTTGAGCGGGTATTATAAGAATGTGACACGTGTCCCTATACATGTCCCCACCAAGTACCTTCATGGTACAACTTACAATATGTACTTCTTGAGCGACTGGGACCAATATTTCTTGGGCGACCTTTCATTTTTGTCTTTTTATCAAAAACTTAATGATAAAGTTAAATACATTTTTGGTCCTTGTGGTTAGGGGTGTCAGTAGGGTCGGGTTGACCCGACCCGAACCCGAACCCGATAAGGCTTATCGGGTCGGGTCAAATCGGGTCAAAAAAAGTTGTCGGGTTCGGGTTAAATAAATAATGCTATCGGGTTATCAGGTCAACCCGATAAGACCCGACAATCACTTTTTGATTTATTAGTTATTGCTTTTTAGAAAATACAGTAGCTATTATCTTAGAAGGTATGCAAAATTTGTTGGTGGCCTGCTGAACACTTGCCAACTATTGGCTTAAAAACATGGTACGAATTAGGCAAAAATGACATTTTGGAAATTAGATATATATTTTTAACTANCTTAGAAATATCAATCTTAATAATTAAAGTCCCAGTTGAATTATTTAACTACATTCCCTTTAATTCATCCTCATTTCCTCATCAAAACACACAAGAATTAACCTCAAAAACATCAAAAAATGACAGATCCAGATCCACAGATCGACACCACACAAAATATCAAAAACATCACTGCCGCCGCCGACAAGCCATGGCAGCACCACCACCACCATCCAAATACCACACCCTCACACCACCACCGGACAAATCCTCACATCACTGCCGCCGCCGGACACCTCTAATACCACCCAACAAACACCATCATCAGTGAACCTAACCAACATGGAAGAAGTAAAGAAAGTATTCAACCGTTTCGACACCAACCACGACGGCAAGATCTCATCCACGGAGCTCATCTCCATCATGAAATCCATCGGATCCAACACCTCAGAAGACGAAGTCAAACAAATGATGACAAAGATTGACACCGACACCGACGGGTACATAACCCTGGAAGAATTTGCAGGGTTTTGTAAAGATGATACTGCTAATGATGGGGGAATGAAGGAGTTGCATGTTTTTCGTTTAGTTTTTATGTGTTGACTAAGAAATCTGATGTGGGTTTCCTTTTATGAATGGTTATAAACTGATGGTGATGAGAAGAACCCAGATTGATGAGTGAATTAGTAAAGCAAAAATAATGGATGGATGGAATTAATAGAGGTTGTTGAATTAAAATTATAAAGGATTTGGAATTGATAGACCAAAAATAAAACAACAATCAAACTACAAGGACGAAAAATGTAACTAACTCTATTATTAACCTTTTTACAAAAAGACAAAAACTACGAGTCGCCCAAGAATTGTGGGACCAGTCGCCTAAGAATTTATCTACTTTAAGTGGTACTTGTAAGGTACATGTTGGGGACACCACTAGGGACAAGTGTCACATTATTAATCTATTCGCTCAAGTTTTTTGGGCAACCTCCGCCTCTGGGGCATTTGAAGAAAAAAAAAAATTTTTTTGGCACTAGGGTTAGGTACTTATGTACTTGTGGGGCATTTAAAGGATTTTCCCATGTTTATTTTGGGTCCAACCGACAGACAGATGCTTTTCACTTCAACATCTTCTATAATTCATTTTTGGAACCTTTTCAGTCTTTCAAATTTGAACACTACACATCTTTTATGTTCACATTCATTAGGTACATGATGAGAATCTAGTCGAGTTGAGCTTGATCGAGTGATCGAGCTTAAGCTAATCGTGAATACGCATGAAAATAACAACTCTTCTTGAATTTTAATACAAGTTTTAAATCTTATCGAGAAGAATCCAACATACATTCGAAATCTCACCGAATAATATTACAGTTTTGATTTGAGATTTTTAAGTGGTAAAATATACATTAGTTGATATGAATTTAGTTCAAGTACTTATATACTTGAGCTTGACTCTTTATACGTTTAGAGCTTATTTGTACTCAAACTCAATTAGATAACGTATTGCACGTGTACAACCTAATGTACATGTTTGACTTGATACTTTGTAGATAAGTTGAAGACACATTAAATAAACTAAAGTGTTTATGTGCTAGATGTTATTAGGACGAGTTTCTGCACGGTGACACTTAAAATGTTGGTGTTAAACATTTCTTAGTTCTTACTGGCATTCATTTAGATTGCTATTAGAGTTTCAAGTTGTTACGTGATTTACTTTTCATGTTGTCTGTAAGACTGGTAGGTGGATTATCAGTTTTCGTTGTTCTAAGAGTTTAATATGTGAATATATTTCTAAATTCTTCTCTTATTCTTTAAAAAATGATTCTCATTTCTAAACCGATGCCTACTTAGATATATTACATGATTATACGGAGTATGTAGTCACAAGATTAAGACACAGTAAGATCACAAGTGAAGATTAATACAGAGAAAGTACAAGACATGTATTGTAAAGCATCAAAGTCCTTTTATAGTATATGATGATACGTTGTTGAACCTTTTTTGGGGTAACCATGGTTTCCGACATTTTGGCCGACTAATCCACGGGGTTTGAACATTGTTGAACCTTTTGCATCATAAAAAAACTAGCTATCAATATTCATATCCTTTCTTCAAGCATTAAAATTTATATACATGCATGATTAGACGCTAGCACAATTGTTAACGTTTTTAAGACGAAAACCAGTTTCAATGAGTTCACACAACCCATATTCCATGTTTGCTATAAAGTGATACTTTGTTTCAACTGAGAAACATGATATAAAACTTAGTTTGCTGTAAATTTATCATCAGACTTGAGGACTTCCTAGAAACATACATGAAAGTGATGGAACAACTACCCCAATTAGTATGACAGCACCTTTAGGTACCAAATTTCAAGTATCTTAACAAATATTTGAGATTTTGTAGAGCATGACCCTAGTTGACTTTATCAAAGATTGAATGAATTGGAAAATGATACAAGTCCTATAGATATAGACGTGAACGAGTTCATACAGATGTTTGGCATAAAAATAATCCAAGTAAATGGTGAAATATATTGTTAGGCCAAAAGGGAAAAGTGAAGAGTGACCACAAATTACAGATTACTTTGCACGCCACATACATTGTAGTATTGTACCATCTTGACGGTTCGTTGCTGAACAAAAAGCTTTAGTTCTTCCAAGATTGTTGCTGAATGAATATCCTATCGCCAGAGTTGCTTCATGTTGTTCAAATTTACGTTGAACTCCAGCACATAACCGAGGTCTATGAAGCGCTACAAAAGAATGTTGAACAATAAGCATATGCATATCTATAAATAAATCTTATAATTATAGTCGTATCGAGTAATCTAAACATAAAAAAATCTGGGAGAATTAACTTTTCTTATGTTTGATTGTAACTTATAAAGAGAGAAAAAAGATCAAAATTTACTTTGCTGTTCTTTCTTTTCATATCAACCTCTGATTTCCCCTGCCATTGTTGCACCCTGAGGAAAATGATCAAATATGTCAAAATCAATGAATAGCTTAACAAAAACAGAAAGTCTCGGTATAAAAGTATATAACTACATAATACTATATTTAAGCTTGCTGAATTAGTAAAACATGAAAGATGGGCAGAACTTTGGAACTAAGAATTTTGTATGGGTCAGAAAACGAGGGGGTATTTAACATGCTGACAACGAGTTCCTTATTGTTGTAGTTTAAAAAAGGTGAGAAATGTTTTTCTTATTCTACAGAGTCCATGAAAGTTATAAAAAGAGTTCTCTAGCCTGGAGATGATAGAATACCTGTCACAATGCTGGAAGTGTGTCGAGTCACTTCTGATCACCAATCATCCCATCTAATTACAGCTTTGGGCATTCCAAAATACATATCTCTGCTTGGGAGGGTAAAGTAGCACCTATGCTTTTCAGCCTTGGAAGGTCCTCCAGGTGCATTTTAGTTAAACATGGCAAATTGCAACTAACCGAGTTGCTATGTTCGAACAGAGTTTGCAACTTCTCACAAGATTTAATCTCGACATACTTAAGTTGTGCCAGTGGTAAACTCGAACAGATAACATTTTCAAGCAGCGGACAGTTTTCTAAGTAAAGAGTTTCAAGATACTTGAAATCCTGGTTTCCAGAATACAAGCTCTTCAAACTAGTCGCACCAGAGATTTTGAGAGTTTGTATAGACGGAAATGAGACACCGATGCTTTTCAGTTCTGGTAGTTCCCACAGATGCAACGTTTTAAGATTTGGAAGCTCACCTTCAACTTCAGATAGAGACACCATCTTGTCACAAAATTTGATGCGCAAAACTATGAGAGTCTGTGTCAGCCATGATGATGAAAATACAGTTGTAAGCTCTGGACAACAGTCTATATACAAAGTCATCAGACTGTCGAAGCTCACAAACTGCTGTTTCCCATTATATATACTTGCTAAATGGCGATTATTTATTATTCCTAAATCCTCCACAGCAATTCTATATTTGGGATCATCTTTCATTTCCTTCTCATCAAATAAGCTGACCATTTCATCACATCTTTCAATCCAACAGCCCTTTAACTCATTAAGAGTCGAAGCACTTAAACCAGCTAGCATACTCTTGAACTTATTATCAATCAGAAACACCAAGTTGACGTGACAGATAATCTTCTCGATTCCCTTGGGGGAATGATTGAATCCACGAATCTGCAACGACCTGTTACCCTGGTATTGAGCAAACTGACAAGTTTGGAGGTACACATCAGCAAAGACAAGTTCACTTCTTTGAAGATACCCATCCCCAGTTTCACCTTCCACCATGGCAGGAAACGTGCATAAATGGAATGTTTCTTTTAGCAAAAAAGTTTCCTCTGGAATTTGAAGAAACTGCTTGCCACTAAGAAACAGTGGAGGTTTATCATTCTCTGACAACCGACAGATATTCCACTGATCCTGATCCATCTCCTCCGATGAAAGTTCTACTTGACTGCTTTCGACTTTTTCAATGTCAATGGCATTTGGAAACTCGAGGTATTCAAGATTACTTAATGTAGATATCCCAAGAGGTAATTTGGGAGTAGGCCCCAATAGATCGTTAACCTCCACATATGGAATATCTTCCTCCAATAAGCAATCACCGAGAAGAAGCTTTAGAAGATTTTTGGAATTGCTAAACTTCGGTAAACGTCTGACTGATGATCCGGAAAGATCTAGAACTTCAAGCTTACTAAGATGATCCAAATCAGGGACTATTGATAAACGTTTGCAACCCGCGAGATAAAGATGAGTCAAATTTTTTAGGTTCGACATAGATGGTAACTGTTCAATATGGGTTAAAGACATGTCAAGAACTTCAAGCTTGCTCATATCCTTCACGGGTTCAGCTCCATTAGATGCCAAAGAGGTTATACCAGCAACATTTAGAACCTCAAGATTCAATAAAGATGAATTCAGTTCAAGATTCTGCAAAGCAGTACAGTTCTTCAGTAAGAGCTGACGTAGGTTGTTTGGATTTGGAAGAACAGGAAGGCGACTTATCTTTGTTTCCGAAAGATCAAGCTTTCTAAGGCAAATCATGTGCTCAAAAGTGGAATTTCCTATATCTTCTAAGGCACTACACTTTGAGACATCAAGAACCTCCAAATTTGTAGCAGATTCTAATGACGGCAACTGTTTCAAGGTTGTGCAGTGAGATAGATATATTTCACGAAGATCGGAAAGCTTGGAAAGTGATGGAAGACTAGCAACATCTGTTTCTGAAAGATTGAGCACTCGAAGACATGTCATACGCTCAAAAAAATCATCTTCAAGGTCTTTGAGATTCTTTGAACCCGAAAGATCAAGTACTTCAATACGTACAAGGGAATCGATGCATGAAAGTTGTTTTAACTGAAGGCAACTTTTAAGATATAGAAAACGGGGATTTGCAATGTTTAAAGGTAGGCGCTCAACAGAAGTTCCTGACAGGTTTAGGGTTTCGAGGGAAACCAACTTTTCTAAAGACGGGTCATGAAACTCTTCAAAGTTGCTACAACCAGAGAGATCAAGGGTTTGGAGCTTGGTTAGTGAGGTCAAGCTTCGTATCCTGCTAAGGTTTTTACAGTCACGAAATAGCAGATGAGCGACTTCTTTAATATTTCTGAACAATGGTGTAGTTGAAATCATGGTATTTGAAAGATTAAGACTTTTGAGTTCTTCAAAGTTCAAGAAATTTTTTTCCACATAATCCAATGAGATATTGCCGGAGAGGTCAAGAACCAAAAGATGTTTAAGCTTTGCAAGCTTACTAACATATTTCAAGTTAGGACAATCCTTAATGACCAGCCACTGTAGTTGCTCAAGATCGTAAATGGATCGAGGCAATAAAGTGATTTGAAGTTCAGAAAGATTTAGGCTTTTAAGTGGCATGTCGTTGAAAAACTCGTCTTTCATTTCTTTTAAAGATCTAGCACCAGAAATTTCAAGAACACACAAATCTTTAAAAGGTAGAGGTAGATTATTGTCTTCCAAATTTCTCAGACGTAGATAAATGTCATCCAAAAATGCACAACCTCTGAGCACGAGAACGCGAAGCCTGTTCATCGACTCCAAAGGCGTTGGCAGTGATTGGAAGGTGGGATTGAACAAAGCAAGAATTTGAAGTTCCTTTTCAACTTCAAGGAACTCCACGAGAGCACCCTGGTCAAAATGGGTTCCATCTAGCAATAAAGTTGAAAGATGGTGACTCTTTTCTTTCTTCTCCTTTCCCTTCTTTATTACGCGGGGTGTTTTTAGCATACCATCACTATGTGCAACTTTCCCAAAACGCTCTGTATCATTTGTAAACACTGTTGCCAGCCCAAGACTGGGGATCTTGTCAAGACACTGGTTTCGAACATCATCATTTAAAAGTGACTTGTTCATGAACAGATAACCACTCTCTTGGTCTTTCAGTATGCCACAATCCATAAGCTCCATAAGAATATGATGACCCTTCTCGTACAACTTTGTCAAGCTTTGATCAGAACCGAGATATCCTTCCAAGATCCAGTAAGTTATTAGCTCGTTGTAGTTAACACTTCCAGAATCACGAAAGAAATGGCGACCAGACCACCATAAATCTTTCAAAACACCAATTGCCAACACGTCGTGCTTCCTGCAGAGTAACTTCTTCACATCGTACTTTTCAGATGCTTCTTCCAACTCCTTTTCTAGCATAAGCACTCCAGATGCATCTTCGCCAAAGTAATTCAAAACTTTGGCTATCATTGTAGCTGTTCCAGGATAACCATCACTTTTTTTAATGAATTTTTCAACTAGAGCTTGGATTCTCACAGATCGTCTCCATTCAGCATCAACTTTTTCTATCAATAAAGCTTCGTACTCTGCTGGTGACAAAGCTTTCACCTCAACTGTGGAAATATCTTGATCTCCCCTACTTGATCTGGTGATTATAAGTGTCTTCAAATCTACAACACAACCGGGAGGAAACAATTCCTTCCATGCTGAATGAAACTTATCTTCATTTGCGCTCCAGTTAATTTTGGCATCCTTAATATCATCCATAATATCATCAATGACTAAAAGAACTTGTTTATCTTTGAGTTCCTTTCTTATCTTTTGAGCCAAAGTCTCCGGCTCCTCGTCCTGGGGAATAAGCTTAACCCCTTCAATTTCATCGACAGCCTCCCACTCTATAGTAGTGGGAACTAAGCCTAGCTGCCGACCGATACTCTCAGAGAGGATATCTTGGTCATATTCTTTGCTCATAAACGCCCACAGTGTGATATCAAATAACTGATTCTTTGTGGGTCTAGAGCTAAGGGCACTTATCCTCTTTGCCATCCATGTCTTCCCAACTCCTGATGGCCCATATAGATTTACTTTCCTGATCTTCTTATCTTTCAGGGCTTCGTATAGTTCCTTCTGTTTCTGAATTGAATTCATCCCGTCAAGTGCAGTAGAAGTATCCTACAAGGGAAAATTACGCAAGCTTGTAAGTTTAGGAATGTTTTCTAAAGAAAATAGAACACACATTTCCTAAAAAAGATATCTAAGCTTGTCAAATGTCAACTAAGAGTTACACATATCAGGTTAAATCTGAAACACAAGCATTTTTTCACGTGTTAATATGTAGGTGTCTCAACTCTAAGCATCCAGATACATGGGTAGACAAGTATTTACAAGTCAGTCCTAGTTGGATAAACACCAAATGAGTTAAGCTGCATACTTTTTCTTAAAAACCAGCACATCTTGATACTTACTTATCAATATATAAAACTTAACTAAAAACACATTTACCTATCAGGCGGAGTGAAAAGACGATACTCCTTGAGACCCAAAGTGTACTACTAAACCAAAGACTTTATGCAAAAATTATGCAAAAACTTTTATTCAAGATTCCACTCAATGTTGTTTGGGAAAACAAGAAAGCCTTCTTTTAAAATAGCCAAAAGTTGCAATCATATCATATACAAAAGAAGAACAAGTAAGTTCCTGATAACAGAAAATAAATATAATTTATAATTCTCAAAAGGTTAGTTCGACAGGCAACCCAAACCCGGGATCCGTTTTTGGACTCGATGCGAAATACTGTAATAATTAATAATTCGTGTTTCATGAAAAAGAAAAATGGATAAAAAGTGGCGAGTAAACCCAGCTCGGCACGTTTGTCCCGTGTTGCAAAAGTGACCCGTTTGACCCGCGACTGTAATAACTTTGGATCCGTCACGACGCCTTACTCAGCCCACATTTTGCCACATCTAGTAACTTGCTAAAAGCTAAAATGGTAACAAAAGTGATGAGTGAATCATTAGTATAAAACATTTAGTGTAATAACGGACTACACCCTTATCTGTGGTGTTAACATTTAAATCACTAATCATGACATAGGGGGTGTTTGTTTCAGCTTATATAGCCTGTTTATGGCTTATTTGCTTTTGGGCTTATGTTTGATAAGCTCACTTTTTGTGGCTTATTTTGAATCTTTTCAGCTTATACTATAAGTTTCTTAGCTTATAATAAGCTTATATAAGCTAAAAAGTTTCAAAATAAGCCACAAAAAGTGACCTTATCAAACATAAGCCCAAAACTAAATAAGCCATAATCCGACTATATAAGCCGAAACAAACACCCCTATGATAGCATGAGTTTACTACCCGTTGACTTAGCAAACAAACCGTTGACCTTGTAAAAATATGAACAAAAAAAAAATAGACCTATAGTATCCAAGCATAAGCAATCTGAACATATCATGTTATATACACTGAAACAGTACAAATGCAAACATAACATAAAACGATGAAACAACATAAGCTATATTCAGTCAACAAATAAACTAGCTAGATGAAAACATTAACAGTATAGTAATAATAATAAGCTAACGTTACAAAGTTTTGAGAAGAAGAACCTTGTAAATGACAAGTTAGCGATTTGAATGAACAGAGTATAGAAAGCTTAAAGTAGTTATCCTTGGGCCTTGCTAAATCTACACCATATTTCCACTTAATAAACACCAATTAATTACTGATCATTAATATATTTTAACTAATCATTAATAACATCTTAATTATTATACTAATCATTAATGTTTTTATCTTTTCATTAAAACTTTTATATTATTATCTCAAATTATTATTCATATTTAAATTTCCATTTTCTTATTTACTTATTCAAATATATATAACTGTACATGCCATCTTATTAAAACACACATACAATCCTAATTTGGGTATGCATGTCGTAAAATTTTGTTGTAATTGGCTATGAACTTACATTACATATGTCGTAAATTTTTGTTAAGTAAGTTACTTTAGCCACCCATTCATATTCCACTAACAATTGAGAACTAGGAAAAAATTATGAACCATCATATTCCACAAACAATTTAGTTTTCAAGTAACACGAATGTGCCATGTTGTATAGTCTAATATCAATTTCAGAACGATAGAAATTTATGAACCACTATATGATAGAATTTGTCCATGCATATACATATATAAAACTATACAAGTGATAGGTTTTTGTTAAAATATTATATTTTCAGTGTTAAAATTTTACAAAGTCAAGTAAAAGTTTTTTGTTCTTTCTAAGATTTTGAATGCAAAATTTTACTTTAGTAAAAATATTACATGTTGCTTAAACTATTTTATTTTGGTAAGAAAAATAAATCAAAACAATAAAAAAGACATAAAAAAAGTTCGATAGCTTTGTAATATATTGATATATTGTGTACTAATAAAAATATGGACAAGAAAAAGAAAAAGGAAAAAAAAAATCAATGATGAAAATGAAAAAGGGAAAACTGTCATTGGAAAAGTAATTGGTCATTAATTAAGTTGGTAGGTTACTTTTTAGGTGATATTAAGTTTGACTTGGGTTCAGATAGTGAATTTAGGGTTAGAATAGTAGGACCATTATCCTTTTGGGGTGATAGTTTATAGAGATTTAGTTGTGCCAAGTCAACGACTCAACGTCTTTTTGGTCACTTCTTTTTAGAGTACGGGGAATCATAACACAAGTTATGAAATAACACACCATGCCACGTTAGTGCCACATTATCTCAGCACCAAATAACATAACACCAAAAAACACCAGGAAATCATAACACCAAATAACACCACTTTTTACAAATTTACAAATTTCACCCTCAACAATAACTACTTGTATCCTCAGTAATAAACTAATTACTACTTATTATTTGCAAATTTGCATTTATATGTTAACTGTTTATTACAAACTCAAAGAAGTTTATATAGCCACACACACTATTCATTTCTAATATATATATGTAGTGGCCTAGGTGACTATTCATTTCTAATATATATATTGGCCCACCAAATTAGTGCAACTAGCCCAAAAACTTAAATGCTTCTTCTTCCCCTCAACGTTTATTAACCATTGTTTGCCGGAAATGATTTATTCTTTGTCAATCTTATGTATTCCAATTCTTTTTACTATTTCTTAATCAATGGATAGGCAAGAAGGCCAGTAGATCAACACTTCCAGGAGCAGCAAAACAAACCCAGATCGCAAAACCAACATTTGTAAACATGGAGGGGTGCGTTTTGTGAATTCGTCCTTGGCCTTTTCACGTTGTAACGCACGTTGCTAGGCTAACGTGCGTTGTAACGCAGCACCAACGCTGGAGGATGGGAAATGGACATAACGCCGTTGCTGCGTTTTTTTGATGCCAGCTAGACCATAACGCCGAGGAGGCGTTACCACTCCCCATACTCTTACTACTTAATTATGAGGTCACTTTTTATTGTACATTGTCCGCACAATTTTTTTTGGGTTAAATTACACCATTAGTCCTTGTGCTGTTGCCAGATTTCATGTTTAATACAAAAGACATAGAAATTGTTGCAGTCCATCTTGACGTTTGGATTTTTGCACGTTGCTAGTCCAAAATTATAACGACCATTATGTTAGCTCATTATCTCCAGTTACATGATTGGCACACGAGGATAGTTTAGTCTTTTCATTTTTTGCCCTTTTCATCTTCATCTTTTTCCCTTTGTGTGTTCTTGTCATTTATCATATCTTTAGAAAACCAAAAAATTATTAAAACAAAACACACATTTAAATTAATTAGACTTTTATACATAAATTTTACTATAATCTAATCTTAAAATTTTCAAAATCCATTTATCTCCCAATAACTCCAATTAAACTTTTTATAATTTATTTTATCTAATAAAAATTAGATTTTACACATTCATAATGAAAATATGAACACTAATAAAGAATAAAGAATGTTATGAACACAAGTACACAACCATAAACCTAGATATAGATTATACTTATCATCTTATTTCTTTCTTTTTGATTTCAATTCACAGAAACAACAAAAATCAATCATCTAGCTTAGATCTTGATAAAGGTCATAGGTAGGTATCTTTTATTGAAAGTTTGAAGATTCTTTGATGATGATGATTTCCTCTTCTCAGTCCTTTTTTTCCTTTTTCTCAGTTCTCACACAACACACACATCTTTTCTCTCCACATTTCTCAGTTCTCACAACACGTATCTTTTCTCTCTTTTAAAAATCTGTCACCGCCACAATACTTTCACCTCTAGAAACCAAATCCGACCAACCACCATAATCTAAAGTATGAAAAATAAAATTACGGTGGCCACCAAGACTAGAATGTTAGAATAATCCTTTTAGTTTGGACTTTTGACTATTTATACCCTTAACTATGCAATGACATATTATACCATAACTACCAAATGACAATCACCTGATGGAAGTAATTACCATAACAGATAAATACCCAAGGCATGTTGTTCTTTTCTTGTATCTTGTCACATAACAAAACTCTCTCAATAAACACCATAACTTGTGAGAATCCATCCACCGGATTGATGACATCACTACCGAAATCAACTAACCCTAATGCTATGTCTTCATCATCTAATCATAATATTCAGTCGGTTTTACCATCAAGTAAGTTTAATTTGATGTTCCTATTATGATGTGATTACATGAGATTGATCTTTGTATATGTTTAATTAATATAACATGTGGCATCAGAGTGGTTTAAATCTCATGAATTAATATTGTTTATCAAAAGGCATGATGAATTTTGTGAGGATATTATACGAAAGCAAATATTAAAGAAAATAGTGCCCAATGATAGCGTACAAATCATAATTCGCTCGAGTGAACTAAGTATGAGAAAATTCGAAGAGTAGCCCAATTACCCACGGGTACTCCCTTTTCTAGACCAGAAAAAAATCCCCAAATAGCCAAGGGCGACTTGGGAATTGGACAATCACCTTAATAGCATGACACATGCCCATTTTTATAAGTACACAAAGTACAGGTGTGTAAGCTAGGTGTAAGAAGCGTCAGCTATGTGTACTTTGGGCAACTTATGTTTTTTGTGAGCGCTTTGTACCTTGGGTGACCTGAACTTTGTCTTGTAGTGAAAAAAAGTAAAACTCAAAAAATTATTTAAATATTGATAAAGTACATTGTTGGTAGAACAATGTACTTTTTGCTTCCCCTTTCTAAAATACCGTGTAATCAACCTTGAAACTCTTGTATTATTTATTTTATACACGCATACATAATTTCCAAACAAACACAAATTCAAACATACAAACACAAAATCCTACCTAACTCACGATACAAAATACACAAACACAGACACTTCATCTTCTTCCAAATTAAACACACATCTGCTACTGCTAACACAAAATCATACACATTTCATCTTCTTTGCGAAACACATCTTTTTCAAAAAGCACACCAGCCAACCCTAACACTTATTCTTCCTATAAACAAACCCTGACCCTAAACAAACCCTAACCCTAACCGATTCGTTTTATGGTTTTCTACTGGTAATGTCTAATTTTAACCAGCTTTTTTATGTTAAAGTAAATGTTAGGTCTTTGGTTAGTTGCTTCCAGATATCAAAGGTAAGTTGAAAAGAAATAAAAATCATTATTGCTTATTTATAAGCACTATTTTTGGCCCATGGTTAGATATTCCCTCCTACTCAAATGATAATCATTTGATGAACTATGTTTTGCAACATCAAGTATAGGTCTCAGACGTTAGTGATGATTGCCATCCAATTATTTACCACATTGGTGATAATTGGTTGCACTTTTGACAGAATGAATTTTGTTTAGTTACTGGGTTTCGATTTGGGAAAGTCTCAGAAGCCTGTAGTGAGTATATTCCTTTTTGCGACCGTGTCTTTCCTGGAAAAGAAAAAAAAAAGATGACCCGAACAAGAACAACATCAAGGGCAAAGAGCTTTTGGATATAGTTTTTAGTAATAAATCATAAAAAAATGTGGTTAGCTTTATCGGATGAGGATGCTGTTAGGGTTTGTGTTTTGATTGTTGGTGAGATTGTCTTTATGAATCGTGAAGCTAGGTACAACATCCCTAAACATATATTGAGCTTAGTGGAGGATTTTGGGGCGTGGAATGCCAATACTTAGGGTGGTACATGTTGCAGAATGTTATAAAAGAACTGTGAATGTGGTTCCTAAGCGTTCCCAACAACATTTGACGGATAAGCAGAAAAAACCAAAGTTCCGTGCCGCATATAATCTCTATGGTTTGCTTGGGCTTTCAAGGTTAGAAACTTTGTAGTTTAAAGCAATGTGTACAATGAGGCATAATTTTTAAAGCAATGAGTATGTTTGTAAATGAGAAGTAAATTGTTTTCATTATTGTAAAGCGTATTCCTAGCATATAGGTGTGTATCTTTAAATACGGCGTATTGCTGAAGTGTGATACGCCGTATTCTTCAATAATCTTGATAGCATTAACTTGGGGATAAGACCTTCAATACGACGTATGTCCATAGTTTCATACACCGTATGCCTTCAACGGTTGACTTGGGCTTTGACTGTAGAGCTTCAGATACGGCGTATTGCCAGAGTTTAATACACAATATGTCTTCTATTTCACAAATACTTAGTGAATTCTTCCAGATGTTGACACGGGCGTATCTCCAGAAGTGGATATGTCGTATGCTCTTCACAGTTTGTATACACATTCTTCATTTATGCTCCAAATCATGTTGTTTTCCTTGTCTTTATCAAAATTGCTCCATAAATATTAAAAATGATGAAAGTAATGAATTAAGCATCAATTCAGATATAAACATATAATAAACGAGCAATAATCATGGGATAAATGATAGGTAAATATAATATACATTTGATGTTATCACTTTCCCAAATGAGCGTACTGGTCTTCCCATTCCGAAATGAATTTGTCATCAAATTCTATTGGTTCTAGGTTCTCCAACATTATTTTTCCCGTTGGCACCCCAAGCAGTTCATGAACTTTATGTCTAGTTACCTTTATCGACCCTCTTTGCAACCTTAGTTCCATATTGTGTATGGAGATGGTCAACCACATAATATCCTAATGTACCAGGAAATTTGATTATAGGGAAGTTTATCATTGTTTCAAACCCATCTCTTTTAGACACTTCTTTCATTAACTTGATAAGCAGCTCATTGCATCATACAATGGCTTTGGTGAAGATCTGGTTAGACATGTAGGATATTTTAGTTGTTTCATTGTTAGTTTCTCGGTTTTTGTTTTTGTTTTTTTTTTTTTTTTTTTTTTTTTTTTTTTTTTTTTTTTTTTTTTTTTTTTTTTTTTTTTTTTTTTTTTTTTTTTTTTTTTTTTTTTTTTTTTTTTTTTTTTTTTTTTTTGTATTTTCATGATTTTTATGACTTTATTAAGTCCCGGTTAGCTTGTTAAAATTTATTTCTCGCAAACCCGGTACTCAATGATAACTAAAAACTAACTACGATTACCTAAATTTAACACCTAAAAACCTATACTTATACTTCTTATTTTCCTCTTTCTTTCCTTTTTTTTTCTTATTCCATTTTATNTTCTTCTTGTTGTTTTGGGTGATTCGTCAAATTTTCTCTTTTTTAAACTAGTATATTTTCTTTGTTGATTTGCACATCTGTTTTACTGCTCTCTCTTTTCCTTTCGCTTCATCCATTTTAGCTTTTCCTTTAACATCTTTTTCTTCTTCCTCCACGTCAGCCGCTTTTTTTGTTTCTTCGGTAGCTTTCTTTGCTTCCATTTTAGCTTTCTTTGCTTCTTCTACTTTTCTGTTCTCCTGATCTTCTTATTTCTTTCTTATTTTCTTCTTTCCATTTCTTTTTTTTTCTTGTTTTTGTAACTCTAAAATTCTTGCAGCCATCGTCTGTTTCTTTCTTTCTGCATTGAAATGTGTATACTCTAATATACTATCATATGCGACTTAATACTGTCAATATTATCATAATATAACAGTAATTTGATATGTTATGTCACATATGATATACGATAACCGAAAATTTACCTTTAGTCTCAGTTGCTTGTGACCTAGTAGTTCTTAGAAACGACAATGATGAAACAGTTTCTAAAGCTTCTTTAAAATTACTGTCTTTTATATTTTCTTCTTTATCTGCATTTATACACACATAAATTTTTAATAATCATATGTGATGTTTAAATAACATAGTATTTTGTTAAGACAAATTCTGGCGCAACATTTATGTGAAGGCTTAGTCATTAGCCTTCGGCTTAGACGTCAATGCAAATCTGTTATTTAATCACATATGACATTTCACTAAAATATTACAGTTATCCGAAGTCCAAGCTGAAGGCTTAGTCGTAGACGAGCTTTGGGTTCGTCTACGACTAAGCCTTTGGCTTAGCTGAAGGCTATGCCTTTATTTAAGCCAAATTAGAATAACATATTTCTTCACTAAAATTAGAATAACATCAACGTAAACTTTCTAAACTTGAAAACCTAACTTTTTATCACACTTTCTTCACTAAAATCATAATAACGTCATCAAAATCTCTGTAAACACCGAAAACCTAACTTGTAATCACAATTTTCTTCACTAAAATCACAACAACATCATCAAAAACTCATTAGACATTCAAACCTAACTATTTATCACACACTTTCTAAATAATATCACAATATCTTCAACATAAACTATATAAAATAATAATAAAGAATAGTAACGGACAAGTAAAATAAGCACTTAATAACAAAATTCCATTATTATACCTGAAACTAATTTTTTAACTATTTTTTTGGTTTTTTAGTCGGAGTTTCACCGGTTCCTTCCTCCGTCATGTATTGTTCCATCATAGAATCGTCGGCGTCTTTTTCTTGCATTTTTAGAGTGATTTTATGGTATTTTTTTTAAATCTAGGGCACGTTTTTCTATGATTTTGATCAATTTTGTGTGTTTTGAGTGTGTGTTTATGTGAGAGAAAGTAATGAATTGAAGTTGTGTGAGTAGCGTGAGATTAAGGGGTAGATGTGTGTGTGTGTGAATTATGGTTTTACCCCGGTATTTTATGTTATTTTATTAATATTGTATTTTTATCTAAGCTGTTGGATGAAATAAAGATGGATGCGTGGGAGCTGTCCCTCGGTATATGAGCATTGTTTAGTTTGCAAAATAACCCCCCTCTTAAAAAAAACTTCACTTCCATAAATGAAAACATATACAGCTACGCGTTAAAAGTTTATTCAATAGTTGCTGAACTTTTCAAAATAAATATTTTTCATAGCAGTTGGGCGTCTAAGAACAATTTAATTTAGATTGGGCATTTGGGCCGCTAAAAGCATTAGATTTTATAAATAGTTTTAGGGGTGTTCACAAATCGGGTAATATCCACCGTAACTGAAAACCGAAACTGAACTGAACCGAACCGAATTCGTAACCGAATCGAATTGTTCAAAACTGAACTAAACTAAACTAAATATTCGGTTATCGGTTTGGATAAGGGTTTTGCAATGAAAAAAAAAATTCACCAAAAGTCTTTCTTAATATAAATATAACATTATTTAAGCTTGAAAAAAAAATTTGTGCTAAAAATATATATAATTAAATAAAAAAATAATTAAATTATGTAATTCGGATTATTCGGTTCGGTTTTCGATTATAAGGGTTCAGAGCTGAATTGAATTCATCCCGTCAAGTGCAGTAGAAGTATCCTACAAGGGAAAATTACGCAAGCTTGTAAGTTTAGGAATGTTTTCTAAAGAAAATAGAACACACATTTCCTAAAAAAGATATCTAAGCTTGTCAAATGTCAACTAAGAGTTACACATATCAGGTTAAATCTGAAACACAAGCATTTTTTCACGTATTAATATGTAGGTGTCTCAACTCTAAGCATCCAGATACATGGGTAGACAAGTATTTACAAGTCAGTCCTAGTTGGATAAACACCAAATGAGTTAAGCTGCATACTTTTTCTTAAAAACCAGCACATCTTGATACTTACATATCAATATATAAAACTTTACTAAAAACACATTTACCTATCAGGCGAAGTGAAAAGAAGATACTCCTTGAGACCCAAAGTGTACTACTAAACCAAAGACTTTATGCAAAAATTATGCAAAAACTTTTATTCAAGATTCCACTCAATGTTGTTTGGGAATTCAAGAAAGCCTTCTTTTAAAATAACCAAAAGTTGCAATCATATCAGATACAAAAGAAAGAACAAGCAAGTTCCTGATAATAGAAAATAAATATAATAATTCTCAAAAGGTTAGTTCGCGGGCAACCCAAACCCAGGCTCCGTTTTTGGACTCGATGCGACTCTTCCCCAAAGACCGCACCTCAAAATCCCCACAAGTACATATGCACTAGCGAAATAATAACTTAATAATTTGTGTTTCCTGAAAAAGAAACGGATAAAAAGTGGCGAGTAAATCCCGCTCAGCACGTTTGACCCGTGTTGCAAAAGTGACCCGTTTGACCCGTGACTGTAATAACTTTGGATCCGTTACGACCCGTTACTCAGCCCACATTTTGCCACATATAGTAACTTGCTAATAGCTAAAATGCTAGCAAAAGTGATGAGTGAATCATTAATATAAAACATATGGTCTAATAAAGGACTACACCCTTATCCGTGAGGTTAACATTTAAATCACTAATCATGACATAGGGGGTGTTTGTTTCGGCTTATATAGCCTATTTATGGCTTATTTGATTTTGGGCTTATGTTTGATAAGCTCACTTTTTGTGGCTTATTTTGAATCTTTTCAGCTTATACTATAAGTTTCTTAGCTTATAATAAGCTTATATAAGCTAAAAAGTTTCAAAATAAGCCACAAAAAGCAAGCTTATCAAACATAAGCCCAAAACTAAATAAGCCATAATCCGACGATATAAGCCGAAACAAACACCCCCATGATAGCATGAGTTTACTACCCGTTGACCTAGCAAACAAGCCGTTGACCTTGTAAAAATATGAACAAAAAAAAAAGACACTATAGTATCCAAGCATAAGCAATCTGAACATATCATGTTACACAAAAACAGTACAAAGCAAACACAACATAATACGATGAAACAACATAAGCTACACTCAGTCAACAAATAAACTAGCTAGATGAAAACATTAACAGTATAGTAATAATAATAAGCTAACGTTACAAAGTTTTGAGAAGAAGAACCTTGTAAATGACAAGTCAGCGATTTGAATGAACAGAGTATAGAAAGCTTAAAGTAGTTATCCTTTTGGGGTGATAGTTTATAGAGATTTAGTTGTGCCAAGTCAACGACTCAACGTCTTTTTGGTCATTTCTTTTTAGAGCATGGGAAATCATAACACAAGTTATGAAATAACACCATGCCACGTCAGCGCCACATCATCTCAGCACCAAATAGCATATCACCAAAAAACATCAGGAAATCATAACATCAAATAACACCATTTTTTACAAATTTACAAATTTCACCCTCAACAATAACTACTTGTATCCTCAATAATAAACTAATAACTACTTATTATTTGCAAATTTGCATTTATATGTTAAATGTTTATTACAAACTCAAAGAAGTATATATAGTCACACACTATTCATTTCTAATATATATATGTATTGGCCCAGGTGACTATTCATTTCTAATATATATATTAGCCCACCAAATTAGTGCAACTAGCCCAAAAACTTAAATGCTTCTTCTTCCCCTCAATGTTTATTAACCATTGTTTGCCGGAAATGATTTATTCTTTGTCCATCTTATGTATTCCAATTCTTTTACTATTTTTTATCAATGGAAAGGCAAGAAGGCCAGTAGATCAACACTTCCGGGAGCAGCAAAACAAACCCAGATCGCAAAACCAACATTTGTAAACATGGAGGGGTGCGTTTTGTGAATTCGTCCTTGGCCTTTTCACGTTGTAACGCACGTTGCTAGGCTAATGTGCGTTGTAACGCAGAACCAACGCTGGAGGATGGGAAATGGACATAACGCCGTTGCTGCGTTTTTTTGATGCCAGCTAGACCATAACGCCGAGGAGGCGTTACCACTCCCCATACTCTTACTACTTAATTATGAGGTCACTTTTTATTGTACATTGTCCGCACAATTTTTTTTGGGTTAAATTACACCATTAGTCCTTGTGCTGTTGCCAGATTTCATGTTTAATACAAAAGACATAGAAATTGTTGCGGTCCATCTTGATGTTTGGATTTTTGCACGTTGCTAGTCCAAAATTATAACGACCATTATGTTAGCTCATTATCTCCAGTTACATGATTGGCACACGAGGATAGTTTAGTCTTTTCATTTTTTGCCCTTTTCATCTTCATCTTTTTCCCTTTGTGTGTTCTTGTCATTTATCATATCTTTAGAAAACCAAAAAATTATTAAAACAAAACACACATTTAAATTAATTAGACTTTTATACATAAATTTTACTATAATCTAATCTTAAAATTTTCAAAATCCATTTATCTCTCCCAATAACTCCAATTAAACTTTTTATAATTTATTTTATCTAATAAAAATTAGATTTTACACATTCATAATGAAAATATGAACACTAATAAAAAATAAAGAATGTTATGAACACAAGTACACAACCATAAACCTAGATATAGATTATACTCCCTCCGTCCCAAAATTATTGTCCACTTTGAATTTTCAAAGTCAAAGTGGTTCAATTTTGACCATAAATATATTTTTTTTATTACATAATACTTGATGAAAAATTATACTATTGAAAAGTACACTTAAAACACAATCCATTTATATATTTTGCATCAAATATTATATAACACCCATAAAAATATTTAAGGTCAAAGTTAAATAAGAAAGACTAAAAAAGTCAACACTGGACAATAAATTTGGGACGGAGGGAGTACTTATCATCTTATTTCTTTCTTTTTGATTTCACAGAAACAACAAAAATAAATCATCTAGCTTAGATCTTGATAAAGGTCATAGGTAGGTATCTTTTATTGAAAGTTTGAAGATTCTTTGATGATGATGATTTCCTCTTCTCAGTCCTTTTTTTTCCTTTTTCTCAGTTCTCACACAACACACACATCTTTTCTCTCCACATTTCTCAGTTCTCACAACACGTATCTTCTCTCTTTTAAAAATCTGCCACTGCCACAATACTTTCACCTCTAGAAACCAAATCCGGCCAACCACCATAATCTAAAGTATGAAAAATAAAATTACGGTGGCCACCAAGACTAGAATGTTAGAATAATCCTTTTAGTTTGGACTTTTGACTATTTATACCCTTAACTATGCAATGACATATTATACCATAACTACCAAATGACAATCACCTGATGGAAGAAGTAATTACCATAACAGATAAATACCCAAGGCATGTTGTTCTTTTCTTGTATCTTGTCACATAACAAAACTCTCTCAATAAACACCATAACTTGTGAGAATCCATCCACCGGATTGGTGACATCACTACCAAAATCAACTAACCCTGATGCTATGTCTTCATCATCTAATCATAATATTCAGTCGGTTTTACCATCAAGTAAGTTTAATTTGATGTTCCTATTATGACGTGATTACATGAGATTGATCTTTGTACATGTTTAATTAATATAACATGTGGCATCAGAGTGGTTTAAATCTCATGAATTAATATTGTCTATCAAAAGGCATGATGAATTTTGCGAGGATATTATACGAAAGCAAATATTAAAGAAAATGGTGCCCAATGATAGCGTACAAATCATAATTCGCTCGAGTGAACTAAGTATGAGAAAATTCGGAGAGTAGCCCAATTGCCCACGGGTACTCCCTTTTCTAGACCAGAAAAAAAATCCCCAAATAGCCAAGGGCGACTTGGGAATTAGACAATCAGCTTAATAGCATGACACATGCCCATTTTTATAAGTACACAAAGTACAGGTGTGTAAGCTAGGTGTAAGAAGCGTCAGCTATGTGTACTTTGGGCAACTTATGTTTTTTGTGAGCGCTTTGTACCTTGGGTGACCTGAACTTTGTCTTGTAGTGAAAAAAAGTAAAACTCAAAAAATTATTTAAATATTGATAAAGTACATTGTTCGACTTGTACTGCGGGCGACTTGCATTTAGTTTTTTGGGTGACTTGTTGGTAGAACAATGTACTTTTTGCTTCCCCTTTCTAAAATACCGTGTAATCAACCTTGAAACTCTTGTATTATTTATTTTATACACGCATACATAATTTCCAAACAAACACAAATTCAAACATACAAACACAAAATCCTACCTAACTCACGATACAAAATACACAAACACAGACACTTCATCTTCTTCCAAATTAAACACACATCTGCTACTGCTAACACAAAATCATACACATTTCATCTTCTTTGCGAAACACATCTTTTTCAAAAAGCACACCAGCCAACCCTAACACTTATTCTTCCTATAAACAAACCCTGACCCTAAACAAACCCTAACCCTGACTGATTCGTTTTATGGTTTTCTACTGGTAATGTCTAATTTTAACCAGCTTTTTATGTTAAAGTAAATGTTAGGTCTTTTGTTAGTTGCTTCCAGATATCAAAGGTAAGTTGAAAAGAAATAAAAATCATTATTGCTTATTTAAAAGCACTATTTCTGGCCCATGGTTAGATATTCCCTCCTACTCAAATGATAATCATTTGATGAACTATGTTTTGCAACATCAAGTATACGTCTCGGACGTTAGTGATGATTGCCATCCAATTATTTACCACATTGGTGATAATTGGTTGCACTTTGGACGGAATGAATTTTGTTTAGTTACTGGGTTTCGATTTGGGAAAGTCTCAGAAGCCTGTAGTGAGTATATTACTTTTTGCGACCGTGTCTTTCCTGGAAAAGAAAAAAAAAAAAGATGACCCGAACAAGAACAACATCAAGGGCAAAGAGCTTTTGGATATAGTTTTTAGTAATAAATCATAAAAAAATGTGGTTAGCTTTATCGGATGAGGATGTTGTTAGGGTTTGTGTTTTGATTGTTGGTGAGATTGTCTTTATGAATCATGAAGCTAGGTGTAACACCCCCAAAAATAGACAATCGCGGAAGCATACAAGCATTTGGGGTGCTACGAAATAGGAAATCACAACACGAGATAAAGAGAACGGAGTAGAAATCCGTTTCAAATATATTACATAATTGTTATGTCAAATGTAATACATAAGTTCAAGTTTTATAAAATAAGGCCCAGTTACATGACTGTCCCATAGTTTTCAGAGTCACGCTTGTGTAAAAA
>LBNU01028238.1:7138-35939 GCA_014162995.1 Artemisia annua | reverse complement strand
AGACTAACCACTAATTGGTGTGTTTAATTTATGCATTCATGACATTTTTGGTTTGTATTCTTTGAGGTTTAGAGATGCTTGAAACATGTTGTACCGTACAAACTTTTGTGCACGATTTCTCATGCAAAACATATTGTACCGTACAAACTACATTTGTTGAAATCACACTTGAAGGGCATATTTGGAATAATCAACTCTTGAAACATTTATTAGGGGTATTTTGCATTTATAAGACAACCTAAGTTTATATTATATATAAGATATAAGATGTTTGTTTATTTACAACAATTTCGGTTAAATTTATGCCTGAAAACTATAAAATATAAATAAGGAACCGACCTCTGACTTATCCAAGCAATATGAATGAAAAGTTTGATGTGAAAGGCCGATTATACTGTTAACTTAAGTGTGAATGTATATTATTAAAAGTAGTTTAAAAAGATGAAACTGAATTTCGTGATTGGTTTTTTATTTCTATTAGTTTAATATGTTAGCTGAGTGGCCTATGTGAGAAAAAAAAATTAAAAGCTGGGTAACCTCCCGATATATTATCCCAAAAAATCAAAAAAGCAAATACAAATAATTGATTTTCAAAAAAAGCAAACACAAATAATTGAAAATCAAAAAAGCAAACACACGTGATTGGTTTTCAAAAAAGCAAACTCAAATAATTGATTTTCAAAAGAGCAAACGCAAATAATTGATTGTCAGAAAAGCAAATAATTGATTTTCAAGTTAAGCAAACACAAATAGTTGTCATCCGTATTCTCTATACATAAATGCATCTACGTAGCTGAGTTTTTCTTTGTTATATACCGAGTAATAATAAGGCGATATCTATGCATTTTGGCTTGTTGTGAAAGGCTAAAAAATAAAAAAGTTTAAGTTGAAGGGTTAAACACAAAAAGAAAAAAAATGTACTTTGGGTCTTCTGCTTTACCACATGCATTTACAGAGACCTTAAAACCTCCACTGAAAAGACTTTCAGTGTTGTTTTATTTTGTTTTCTCAATAGATCCGTCTTTCTTTCTTCTTATCTATATAGAGACCTTAAGGTGGTTCCCGAACTATAATTTTTAAGTTTGATAGACATGGCAAATGAGGAAAGAGGGAAAGAGAAAATGGAAGAGATTAATCATTTTGGCCATGAAGAACATCCGTTAAAGCTAATCGAAAACTCTGAAATGGAGAAGGGTGTCCATTGTCATAGATGTCAAGAACCGATATTAGGTGGCTATGTATACAGTTGCATCTCGTGCCCATACTTTCTGCATAAGACATGTGCGGAACAACAACCCACTCTCCCTCACCCGTTTCCTCTTACACTCGTTGCTCGCGAAGTTAATTGGATATGTAACGTGTGCTTGAACCACTACAAAAGTGGTGAGTCCGCGTATTGGTGTTCGGTGTGTGACTTTAATTTGATGAATGCCTAAATTGTGGTGTTAAAAATGCTGCACTCAAGGAGAAAGCTTTAGTCAAAAATCAAGAAGAAGGTCAACACGCTTTTCTTCATCATTTTGCTCACAGAGAGCATCCGTTGATGCTCATCGTCTGGGAGACGATTATAGATTTATAGGTATCATCCGTGCTGACTTTGGTAATAATGAGGAGAAACCTAAAGGAGTTGTAGTTGAGTGTGATTTATGTGAGGAACCATTATCAAATGGTGACTCTGCGTATGCTTGCACCCAGTGTCGTTTTTTTCTTCATAAATCATGTTCACAACTTCCAAAAACTATCCTCTAACAATCAGAATGTTCAAAACTATTGATCATTCCAAGTTTCTTCTTACTTGTGGAATTTGTCGTCAAAGAATAGCTAAAGGGTTTTTCTATGAAACTTACGGTCGTGATGAGGCAAGATTTCTTTGTTGCAGTAACTGTTTTCTTGTTGAGTTTGCTTGTAAGAGAGAATATGATGCTATCCAGGAGAAGGCAACAATCAAATTACAACACGAAGGCCATCCACAGCATTCTTTAACCCTCATGTTAAGACCTGCTTGTTTACGTTGTGATGCTTGCAAAACTGAAGAAAAAGGCTTATTCTATGAATGTAATAGTTGTGACTTCTGGATCCATGAGACCTGTGCTTCCTTACCACCTACCATCGATCTACCACATCATCATCCTAAGCACCCAATTGTTCTTGTCTACTCACTACCAGACAAATTCTACAAATACGTGTATTATTGCAAATTTTGCAACGAATACATTCGAAGGAATGAATGGTTGTATCATTGTGCTAACTGTAGATATTTTGCACATATCAAATGTGCCTTGAATGCACAACAACAACCTTCAACTCCAAGGTAAATCTAATTTATAGTATCTTTTTAATTGTATATGTTGTGATTAATTATCGTCTGAATACAAAATACGTGCATGATTTCAGAGATAATCCGAGCACTTCTGCAGCTAGTGATAATGAAATAAGTTTGCTGCATTTTCCCATGTCGGAGGCATTTACAGATCCGTTGAAACTACTGCATTCCAAGATCATAGCTCAAGATGATAAGGAGACAACTGAGATTAATCATTGGAGTCATCCTGCTCATTCGTTGGTCCTAAATGTTGAAGATTCACAAGGTAACAACATGATGCCCGACATCAACTCTGGTGATCCAATAAAGGTATGTTATGCATGTGTACGCCCCCTCTCCTACCCATACTATAGCTGCAAAGAGGACGGATGTTCTGTATTCACTGATCTCTACAAATATTGTGCCCACTTACCCAGAACATTACAACATCTACTTCACCCAAATCACACCCTTCACTTGGTAGACACATGGGGACGTAAAAACTTCTATAAATGCAATGGTTGTTTTAGCTGGGGCAACACGTTCGCGTACAGATGTGGAATTAATTGTGAGTTTTATGTTTGTGTAAATTGTGCATTTTTACCCAGAGTCATCAAACACGAATCCCACAACCATCCTCTTACCCAACTTATCGATCCCGAAGTTCTCTGCAACGCATGTAACAAGTGGCATGTTTACATAAGCTATGCTTGCAAGGATTGTGATTTCATACTATGCATGTATTGTGCAATGAGGTCACCAAAGTCGCTTGCTCATAGGTATTGCAAGGGACATGAAATCCCATTGACGTATGTGCCGGTCGATGATCATCCTGAAGATTTCTATTGTGATATTTGTGAAGAGGAAATGAACCCCAACTTCCCACTCTATCATTGTCACAATCACAAATCCAGAAGTTCTTTTCACCTTGGTTGCATAAGTCGAATTGATTATTACGCAAACGTATGGTATGGGGGGACAATAACTCGGGCGTATCATAACATCCATTAACATATGTCCGAAGAAAGAAAACACCAAAGTATGTGTGTTCAGATTGTAATCAAGATATCAATGGTTTTTTGGTACTTGAATGTCGGGCTAGAACATGTAATTTCAATATTTGCCATAAATGTCATCGAAAAAAGATTGGATTGTAATTGGGGAAGGGCTGTGTGATTTCAATACGAAATGGTGATTTTAGAGGAAGTACGAAATTGAAGGGTTGTGGGATTCTTTCTATGAATTATTTTCTTTTGATTTTCAATTGGTACTTGTTTTAGTTTGATATTTCAATCTACGTGATATATGATATGAAGGATGCAGATTATGTGTTTGATAATTTGTCTCAAAGTTAATAGTTATTTGCTAGTAGTCACATTCGATGCTTATCTGGGGGGGGTGTTGTTTTGGAGTCCATATTTTATTCACAGTTAAGATAGCTTATGCTTATTTTCTCAAAATATAAGCCAATGAGCACAAATCCAAACACTTCTAATGTGCTTCTTCCTTATAAGGAATGCAATAAGCCAATAAGCACTCAAAATACACAATCCTAAACACCATTATGAGGTCACATTGGACGGTGGTGTGTGGGCGTGTGGCCTCTGCAACCAACGTGTGTGTTCAAACCTGTTCAGTGGTCATATGTTGTTGAGCACGTAATTTGAACAGATACTAAGTTAAGGCTAAAGGTCTTTAGGTTTAGCCAAATTGGTTAAGTATATATTGCTTCAGTGTGACTCATCTTACGACATGACTTTTTAGTATTCCATGGTATTGCTCTTTAACTGATGGGTCACCCTTAGCTTTTATATACATATTTAAGAATTCTGCGGTTGGATGATAAGTAAAAGTAATTACTTTTAGTTTACTTAGACTTAAGACGAGAATACATACTTTTGTGATGTGAAAACAATGTCCGCTTTTATTTAAAGTATGAAGTGTATCTTTCTTATAGGTGGGTTATGTGGAGATTTTATGCGGTTTGTTATAGATGTTCATGTTCTGATATACTCCGTAGTTGGTTAAGATGCATTTATTTTATCAGCCTGTTTCCTTTATGTTCATATTATTCAATTGTTAATATCTACTATCTACATATTATGATCTTTAGTCTCATATATTAATGTTACGTCTCAATCACAACCAGCTTTCGGAAGCAGTGTTTCTGGTTCATCGTCTTTAACTTTTCCTCCTCATTTGTGCAGATGGTCAGTCTACAGCACCAGCATTTCAGAGTTCTGGTTTTGGCACATGCATTTGAATCCACACAATGTCGGGTCCTTTTGAAAGCCCATTTCAGCAATCACAACCTGGTTTTAGCCTATGTATGACTTTTCCAAGCAGCCCATGTGGCCCCACAAATTTTGAAGTTTCAAGTCAACCAGCTTCCAACAACACAAGCGCTGTTTTTGGTCAATGTGTGGGCCTTTATGTAACCCCTTTCTGTTGTACAACGCCAAATTCAGCCGATATCATATCAGTCAATCCATGCTCTTCATCTACATCTACCAACCAATTTGACTCGAAGAGGTCAACTTTTTTTCCTCCTTTTCAATCAGCCTGTCAATCCAAGGTCTCCATCTACATCAACCAACCAGTTTGCCCTGACGAAGTCAACATTATCTAATCCTGTTCAATCTACACCATCTGGATTTTGTCCAAATCAGGGATAACCTTTTGGATGTCCATCTTCTGTAAGTAAAGCTACCCCTTATGCTCAGACACCTAAGGCAGACAATGGTCGGGGTACACAACCTGCTGAAAAACTGTTTACAATATCTGCAATGCCTGCATATAAAGAAAAAAATATAAAGAATTACCTGCTGATCATAATATTCTGATATTCTATATACTATAAACTTTGATTTCAGTCTTTTTAATTTCATCTATAAGTTCTGCATTCTTTTCTCTTCGTTACTCTTTTATCCTTTAGTATCTTAATTATATATGTCTCATCTTCTTTATTTAAAATTTCAGGCCCTTCTTTGTTTGAGCAGAAGCCTGTGTTTGCATCCACTACACTGTCGAGTCTTTTTGGATGCTCATTTCCATAGTCACAGCATGCTTTTGCTAGCAGCCCATGTAGAACTTTTGCAAACACATTTCAGCAAACAGATCCTGTTGTTGCACACTGCCCGTGTAAAGCTTCTGCAGGCAACCCATTTGGCTCCACTCATCTTGGAGCTTCGGCTCAACCAGCTTCTAGCAACTCAAGCTCTGTTTTTGGTCAATATGCGGGCCCTTTTGTAAACCTTCTTATGACAGTAAACCAAGGTCACCAGAATTTACTTCCCGACCTGCTTTTAGCCATGTATCGGTCAATCCATGTTCTTCTTCTACACCTACCAACCCTTTTGGCCCAAAGAACTCAACTTTTTCTACTCCTTTTCACCCTCTATATTTTGTTCAATTCATGGTTTTAGATAGCCACCTTTTAGACCAGGAGAAGGCAACAATCAAATTACAACACGAAGGCCACCCACAGCATTCTTTAACCCTCATGTTAAGACCTGCTTCTTTACGTTGTGATGCTTGCAAAACTGAAGAAAAAGGCTTATTCTATGAATGTAATAGTTGTGACTTTTGGATCCATGAGACCTGTGCTTCCTTACCACCTACCATCAATCTACCACATCATCATCCTAAGCACCCACTTGTTCTTGTCTACTCACTACCAGACAAATTCTACAAATACGTGTATTATTGCAAATTTTGCAACGAATACATTCGAAGGAATGAATGGCTGTATCATTGTGCTAACTGTAGATATTTTGCACATATCAAATGTGCTTTGAATGCACAACAACAACCTTCAACTCCAAGGTAAATCTAATTTATAGTATCTTTTTAATTGTGTATGTTGTGAATAATTATCGTCTGAATACAAAATACGTGCATGATTTCAGAGATAATCCGAGCACTTCTGCAGCTAGTGATAATGAAATAAGTTTGCTGCATTTTCCCATGTCGGAGGCATTTACAGATCCGTTGAAACTACTGCATTCCAAGATCATAGCTCAAGATGATAAGGAGACAACTGAGATTAATCATTGGAGTCATCCTGCTCATTCGTTGGTCCTGAATGTTGAAGATTCACAAGGTAACAACATGATGCCCGACATCAACTCTGGTGATCCAATAAAGGTATGTTATGCATGTGTACGCCCCCTCTCCTACCCATACTATAGCTGCAAAGAGGACGGATGTTCTGCATTCACTGATCTCTACAAATATTGTGCCCACTTACCCAGAACATTATAACATCAACTTCACCCAAATCACACCCTTCACTTGGTAGACACATGGGGACGTAAAAACTTCTATAAATGCAATGGTTGTTTTAGCTGGGGCAACACGTTCGCGTACAGATGTGGAATTAATTGTGAGTTTTATGTTTGTGTAAATTGTGCATTTTTACCCAGAGTCATCAAACACGAATCCCACAACCATCCTCTTAACCAACTTATCGATCCCAAAGTTCTCTGCAACGCATGTAACAAGTGGCATGTTTACATAAGCTATGCTTGCAAGGATTGTGATTTCATACTAGGCATGTATTGTGCAATGAGGTCACCAAAGTCGCTTGCTCATAGGTATTGCAAGGGACATGAAATCCCATTGACGTATCTGTCGGTCGATGATCATCCTGAAGATTTCTATTGTGATATTTGTGAGGAGGAAATGAACCCCAACTTCCCACTCTATCATTGTCACAATCACAAATCCAGAAGTTCTTTTCACCTTGGTTGCATAAGTCGAATTGATTATTACGCAAACGTATGGTATGGGGGCACAATAACTCGGGCGTATCATAAACATCCATTAACATATGTCCGAAGAAAGAAAACACCAAAGTATGTGTGTTTAGTTTGTAATCAAGATATCAATGGTTTTTTGGTACTTGAATGTCGGGCTAGAACATGTAATTTCAATATTTGCCATAAATGTCATCGAAAAAAATTTGATTGTAATTGGGGAAGGGCTGTGTGATTTCAATACGAAATGGTGATTTTAGAGGAAGTAAGAAATTGAAGGGTTGTGGGATTCTTTCTATGAATTATTTTCTTTTGATTTTCAATTGGTACTTGTTTTAGTTTGATATTTCAATCTACGTGATATATGATATGAAGGATGCAGATTATGTGTTTGATAATTTGTCTCAAAGTTAATAGTTATTTGCTAGTAGTCACATTCGATGCTTATCTGGGGGGGGGTGTTTTGGAGTCCATATTTTATTCACAGTTAAGATAGCTTATGCTTATTTTCTCAAAATATAAGCCAATGAGCACAAATCCAAACACTTCTAATGTGCTTCTTCCTTATAAGGAATGCAATAAGCCAATAAGCACTCAAAATACACAATCCTAAACACCATTAAGAGGTCACATTGGACGGTGGTGTGTGGGCGTGTGGCCTCTGCAACCAACGTGTGTGTTCAAACCTGTTCAGTGGTCATATGTTGTTGAGCACGTAATTTGAACAGATACTAAGTTAAGGCTAAAGGTCTTTAGGTTTAGCCAAATTGGTTAAGTATATATTGCTTCAGTGTGACTCATCTTACGACATGACTTTTTAGTATTCCATGGTATTGCTCTTTAACTGATGGGTCACCCTTAGCTTTTATATACATATTTAAGAATTCTGCAGTTGGATGATAAGTAAAAGTAATTACTTTTAGTTTACTTAGACTTAAGACGAGAATGCATACTTTTGTGATGTGAAAACAATGTCCGTTTTTATTTAAAGTATGAAGTGTATCTTTCTTATAGGTGGGTTATGTGGAGATTTTATGCGGTTTGTTATAGATGTTCATGTTCTGATATACTCCGTAGTTGGTTAAGATGCATTTATTTTATCAGCCTGTTTCCTTTATGTTCATATTATTCAATTGTTAATATCTACTATCTACATATTATGATCTTTAGTCTCATATATTAATGTTACGTCTCAATCACAACCTGCTTTCGGAAGCAGTGTTTCTGGTTCATCGTCTTTAGTTTTTCCTCCTCATTTGTGCAGGTGGTCAGTCTACAGCACCAGCATTTCAGAGTTCTGGTTTTGGCACATGCATTTGAATCCACACAATGTCGGGTCCTTTTGAAAGCCCATTTCAGCAATCACAACCTGGTTTTAGCCTATGTATGACTTTTCCAAGCAGCCCATGTGGCCCCACAAATTTTGAAGTTTCAAGTCAACCAGCTTCCAACAACACAAGCGCTGTTTTTGGTCAATGTGTGGGCCTTTATGTAACCCCTTTCTATTGTACAAAGCCAAATTCAGCCGATATCATATCAGTCAATCCATGCTCTTCATCTACATCTACCAACCAATTTGACTCGAAGAGATCAACTTTTTTTTCCTCCTTTTCAATCAGCCTGTCAATCCAAGGTCTCCATCTACATCAACCAACCAGTTTGCCCTGACGAAGTCAACATTATCTAATCCTGTTCAATCAACACCATCTGGATTTTGTCCAAATCAGGGATAACCTTTTGGATGTCCATCTTCCGTAAGTAAAGCTACCCCTTATGCTCAGACACCTAAGGCAGACAATGGTTGGGGTACACAACCTGCTGAAAAACTGTTTACAATATCTGCAATGCCTGCATACAAAGAAAAAAATATGAAGAATTACCTGCTGATCGTAATATTCTGATATTCTACATACTATAAACTTTGATTACAGTCTTTTTAATTTCATCTATAAATTCTGCATTCTTTTCTCTTCGTTACTCTTTTATCCTTTAGTATCTTAATTATATATGTCTCATCTTCTTTATATAAAATTTCAGGCCCTTCTTTGTTTGAGCAGAAGCCTGTGTTTGCATCCACTACACTGTCGAGTCTTTTTGGATGCTCATTTCCACAGTCACAGCTTTTGCTAGCAGCCCATGTAGAACTTTTGCAAACACATTTTAGCAAACAGATCCTGCTGTTGCACACTGCCCGTGTAAAGCTTCTGCAGGCAACCCATTTGGCTCCACTCATCTTGGAGCTTCGGCTCAACCAGCTTCTAGCAACTCAAGCTCTGTTTTTGGTCAATATGCGGGCCCTTTTGTAAACCCTTCTTATGACAGTAAACCAAGGTCACCAGAATTTACTTCCCGACCTACTTTTAGCCATGTATCGGTCAATCCATGTTCTTCTTCTACACCTACCAACCCTTTTGGCCCAAAGAACTCAACTTTTTCTACTCCTTTTCACCCTCTATATTTTGTTCAATTCATGGTTTTAGACAGCCACCTTTTGGATATAGATGTAAGTGGATTTACCCCATCTGCTCAGACACCTCCGGCACATAATGGTGGTTTTACACAGCCTGCTGAAAATCTGAAGTCAATATCAGCAATGCCTGCAAACAAAGATAAAAGTCACGAAGAACTGAAATGGGATGACTACCTATCCGGAGATAAATTTAATTATCATTATGGCATTACTATCCAAAACTACTTATATTTATTTCCTGATTAAATAATGAATAATTATTTCTTTTCATCTGTTACAGGGGGGCCAACACGTAGCAATATGCAGTCATGCAGTTTTACGATCCTGCCTCTATTTAGCAACATGCAGGCAAATCCATTTTCAACCTCTAGATCTACTGAACCATCTGTCCCAATGACCTTGCCTTTTGGGTCAATTCTGTCACAAACACCATCTCTCTTTGGGGAGAGAAGAAAAATTCCTGATTTTGGACAACCGCGTAGTGGAGGTCGGAGCAACCCCTTATGCTCAGACACCTGAAGTAGACGGTGGTAGTAGTACACGACCTGCTGGAAATCTGAAGTCGATATCAGCAATGACTGCATGCAAAGAAAAAAGTCATGAAGAACTTAGATGGGAGGATTATCAATCCGGAGATAAAGGTAATGATCATTTTATATTATTTCTCTCAGCACTTTTTTCTATTGATTTCCCTAGAATCTTCAATTCATACTTTCTAAAACAAATCCAAATGACCCATTTGACATTTTTTTTCTTTTCAAAACAATCTGTTTTGACCCATTACATGCCAATAATGTATTATTTGTATTAGTAGATATAGAATTTTTTTAATTAAGTGTATGATCTTGCGTTTGTGATAAATATATATGTATTTTTAAATAGTGGGTCAACCCAACCTGACCAATTTGGCCTGTACTCATAATCCTTATTGGCCCGTCACCCGACCCAGCTCGTCCATTTTGTAACTTCTAGATTTTGTGGTTGATTAGTATGAACACCATTTTCTGAATATTTCAGGGGGTGGTGTTTTGTTTGTTGTCTTGCGGTGGAACGGGTATAAATAATAACAACAAACAGTCAAGCTCTCCCTTTGGGCAGACAAGTTCTCCCTTTGGACAGGCTGTCTCAGCTTTTGGGCAGGCTTCCCCATCCGCTGGGCAGGCAAGTCTTTCGCCTTTCAATCAGTCAAATGCATTTGGAGGAAACGTGTTTTCAAGCATCCCGTCAACACAAAGCACTAGCAACATGGGATTCAATCAGATAACCGTGAGTTTCTTTTGTTAGTGTTCTTTATCTACATATGATACTCAAAAGGCGAAAAATTAAGGTTTTATCATTTCGAGTCTGGTGCATTTGTAGATAAAATTTGGGATTCTTATTACTTGTCTTTGTGTTTGTTACACCAATAATGATATTCAACGAAATTACGCAGGTCATTTATCTGTAATGCATATTGCTAAGGGTCTTCATTCCAAAAATCTATTTTCTGATAGCTTGAATCCGTTATATATAATCACTAACTAACTTTTTCCGGTTATATATTTAGACTTCCCATCCAATGCCTATTCAACCGGTTCAACCGACTCAGAATCCAGATGGTTCTTTGTTTGCAGCACCGACAGGTAATTCAAAGCACATTTATAAGTTTCTTAGTGTTGGAAAATACCTCGACAACAAACCCGAAGTTCAGTCGCGGAAACTAGATCACGAGTTGTATCGAACACAAGTAGCAAACACGAGAGACTACAAAGAACTGACAAGAATATGCACACGTTATACCCTCAACGAACCCTTTATTAAAACCAATAAAGCTTTTCCAATTGAGGAAGAAGAATGAATTAACTAGCATCCCCCTCATCTCTATTTATAGAGATGAGGGGTAGAAACCTTAGCTTGCACTCCAAGCAACCTAATCCTAGTTTATGTCTAACACCTAATCTAATTACAAAGTACACTTAAGCCCCTAATGTATGTTTAAGTTACTACTAATATATAACAATTTCCACCTTAGGAGTAACACTTAAACATAACCGATACTCAGCATCTTTATCTCGTGCTGGAACCTCGGACCGGGGACCACCTTGTCGAACAGGCATTGTACTTTAGTAATTTTCCAAGATTAGCTTCCGTAGACTCCTTCACTTTCTTCTTTTCAGCAACATTACCCTTTGCACCCTCTTGACCAGGTACTCCGGTTAACGTAATGTCCGCCCCCACCTTTATACCAAGGTGTACCTTTTTCTGCTCCTTTACCAAGCAGTCCGTGTTTGTCTTTTCTTCAAGTTGCTTGTCCTCCAACTTTCTTTGAGCCACTGCAGCATCATCGTTACTAACCTGAACAACCTCAGCTTCACGATTCCCCTGAGCTCCATGCAGTTCCACCTCAAACCAAACACGTTTAGAAACCTGTACTCCATGGACTTCTGTTTTAATACCAGAACCAAGTTGTTTGAACCCAACTTGCTTATGACCAAGTTGCTTGAATCCAACTTGTTTTGAACCTCCATGCTTTTGTACACCAAAAGTCGTCACTTTTGCTTCAAGAGTATACACACAGTTCTCTTTCCTGATCCCAGTCATCATAACCAGACAACCCTTGATCACCTTGACTCTACCCATCTGCATCTTCACAGTATAACCCTCTTTTTCAAGAGTACCCAATGAAATCAAGCTTTTTCTTAACCTTGGAACATACCTAACATCTTCCAGTATAAAGCTTGAACCATCATGTAACTGCATCTTCACTTTTCCTGTCCCTTTGATAATGTCCCGTTATCACCTAACTGAACCGAACCACCATCAACATCTTTGAAGTCATACAACAAATCCCTCCTAGGTGTCATATGATAAGACCCACCTGAATCCATTACCAATTCAGTCATCTCATCATTCCCGACTACCATCAAGGCTTCTAAAGTAGGCGTTACCATCGTCATCAGAAGAATCAGAATCCTAATCATGCTTACCCTTCCTGACGAACCCACTTGACTTCTTCCTTGGACAGTCTCTCTTCAGATGATCCTCTGTATGACATATGAAGCACTTGAGTTTACCAGTTCCACCCCTTGACTTAAACCGCGAACTTGCACCAAAATGAGCTTTCCTTGAATGATCTAACCCTCCCCTTACGNAGGCTTCTAAAGTAGGCGTTACCATCGTCATCAGAAGAATCAGAATCCTAATCATGCTTACCCTTCCTGACGAACCCACTTGACTTCTTCCTTGGACAGTCTCTCTTCAGATGATCCTCTGTATGACATATGAAGCACTTGAGTTTACCAGTTCCACCCCTTGACTTAAACCGCGAACTTGCACCAAAATGAGCTTTCCTTGAATGATCTAACCCTCCCCTTACGTATAACCCGTCACCAGCTTCTTCCTTTGTACCTCCAGTTCTTTTCTTCAACTGCCTTGAATTCAGAGTTGCAAGAACATCCTCCATTGTCAAGGATTCCCTCCCATACAACAATGTCTCCACAAAGTTTTCATAAGATGATGGCAACGACGTAAGTAACATAAGTGCCTGATCCTCATCCTCAATCTCGATATCAATATTCGCCAAGTCAAGTATCAACTTATTAAACTCGTCTATATGATCACCCAGTTTCGTACCTAGACTCATATAGTATGTATACAGCTTCTTCTTCAGATACAGTCTGTTTGCTAAAGACTTAGTCATATACAGACTAGTCAACTTCGCCCAAATTCCTGCAGCAGATGTTTCCTTGGTAACTTAAAACCCGGTCTCCCAAGCATAGAATCAAGGTATTGTATGCCTTCTTCATCAAAGCAGCCTTTTCACCTGCTTCCATGCCCGCGGGTGTTGTCTCTAATGCAGCATCACATCCCAGCTGTACCATTAAAGCACGCATCTTTATTTGCCATAACCCGAAGTCATTCTTCCCATCGAATTTCTCGATGTCAAACCTAGTTAAAGAACTAGCCATTCTTCTTATACCTTGCTAGAAACCTTGTCTAGTTGTTTATTAACCAACTTTACCGACAAGCCTCACAAGCCGTGTGCAATATTCTCCTTTGTTGCTATAACCCTTTTTTGCAAATCGAATAAAGCTTGAACCATCATGCAACTGCATCTTCACTTTTCCTGTCCCTTTGATAATGTCCCGTTATCACCTAACTGAACCGAACCACCATCAACATCCTTGAAGTCATACAAGAAATCCCTCCTAGGTGTCATATGATAAGACCCACCTGAATCCATTACCAATTCAGTCATCTCATCATTCCCGACTACCATCAAGGCTTCTCCAAAGTAGGCGTTACCCTCGTCATCAGAAGAATCAGAATCCTGATCATGCTTACCCTTCATGACGAACCCACTTGACTTCTTCCTTGGACAGTCTCTCTTCAGATGATCCTCTGTATGACATATGAAGCACTTGAGTTTACCAGTTCCACCCCTTGACTTAAACCGCGAACTTGCACCAGAATGAGCTTTTCTTGAATGATCTGACCCTCCCCTTACGTATAACCCGTCACCAGCTTCTTCCTTTGTGCCTCCAGTTCTTTTCTTCAACTCCCTTGAATTCAGAGTTGCAAGAACATCCTCCATTGACAAGGATTCCCTCCCATACAACAATGTCTCCACAAAGTTTTCATAAGATGATGGCAACGACGTAAGTAACATAAGTGCCTGATCCTCATCTTCAATCTCGATATCAATATTCGCCAAGTCAAGTATCAACTTATTAAACTCGTCTATATGATCACCCAGTTTCGTACCTGGACTCATATAGTATGTATACAGCTTCTTCTTCAGATACAGTCTGTTTGCTAAGGACTTAGTCATATACAGACTAGTCAACTTCGCCCAAATTCCTGCAGCAGATGTTTCCTTGGTAACTTCCCGTAAAACCCGGTCTCCCAAGCATAGAATCAAGGTATTGTATGCCTTCTTCATCAAAGCAGCCTTTTCACCTGCTTCCATGTCCGCGGGTGTTGTCTCTAATGCAGCATCACATCCCAGCTGTACCATTAAAGCACGCATCTTTATTTGCCATAACCCGAAGTCATTCTTCCCATCGAATTTCTCGATGTCAAACCTAGTTATAGAACTAGCCATTCTTCTTATACCTTGCTAAAAACCTTGTCAAGTTGTTTATTAACCAACTTTACCGACAAGCCTCACAAGCCGTGTGCAATATTCTCCTTTGTTGCTATAACCCTTTCTTGCAAATCGAATTTATTAGAATAAACCTAAACCCTCGATCTCGAACAAGTAAACCCGACCGTAAACTTGAACCCCAAGCAAATCACGATTGAAACTTGTACCGCAAGAAAAACCCGCAACAAGAAAAACTTCACTTAATCGAATTCTATATCCAAAAAATTACGATCAGCTTACTGAAGCAATTTTAGAATATAAAACCTTCAACTTTGACTTTTATTTAAAACTAATAAAGAAAAACCAAAGTAATCCTTTGTTGTCACCTTTGTAGTAAATATTATCTTTCACGTGGGTTTTAGTAAAAGTTAAACTATTACACCCTTCGTCAACCTCTCCCTTACTGCTACAATCGATGGAACCAAAACCGAATCTCGATACCTCGAATAAACTCGGAACCTCGATCTAGTACTCGAACTTCGATGACCACACACCGTGGCTCTCTGATACCACTTGCTGGAAAATACCTCGACAACAAACCCGAAGTTCGATCGCGGAAAACTAGATCACGAGTTGTATCGAACACAAGTAGCAAACACGAGAGACTACAAAGAACCGACAAGAATATTTGCACACGATATACCCTCAACGTACCCTTTATTAAAACCAATAAAGCTTTTACAATTGAGGAAGAAGAATGAATTAACTAGCATCCCCCTCATCTCTATTTATAGAGATGAGGGGTAGAAACCTTAGCTTGCACTCCAAGCAACCTAATCCTAGTTTATGTCTAACACCTAATCTAATTACAAAGTACACTTAAGCCCCTAATCTATGTTTAAGTTACTACTAATTAACCAAGGGTGTATGTGGGTCCTACTACTATATAAGCATCTTAATGTGGAGGGGTTGATAAATTAAGCCTTGTGGATATAGATGGAACAAAGGAATTTTATGGGCCCCTTCAAAAAAGTAATAATATTAAATTGCATCCCTTAGCTAATGGGAAAAAAGAAACACCCCTTTAGATTCTTTAGAGACCTTTTAGAAATTCTTCCATTAATTTTCTTCTCAAAGTTTCGGCGATTAGGGTTTTCAGACGGCCTTCCTTGACGTGGTCATAATTGCTGGTTCCAGATCTGACGGCCTTGGTTGACGGCGTCACCAATTTGCACTACGAACTCTNTATAAGCATCTTAATGGGGAGGGGTTGATAAATTAAGCCTTGTGGATATAGATGGAACAAGGGAATTTTATGGGCCCCTTCAAAAAAGTAATAATATTAAATTGCATCCCTTAGCTAAGGGGAAAAAAGAAACACGCCTTTAGATTCTTTAGAGACCTTTTAGAAATTCTTCCATTAATTTTCTTCTCAAAGTTTTGTTACTTTATTGTATTTGTGCCTCAACATTTGGCATTGGTGGAACTTCAAGAAGTTATTCTCCGAGTAGTTTTATCCCATATGTTTCACCCACAAGTCTTTTACCTTACTAGATAGATGTGGTAAATTGAACCCATTTACTTATGAATGGGTCGATTTCGATTACCTTTTTTTCTAAGATGTCAAACAGCTAAACTAATTACATAAATCTAAAATGGAAACGGGTCAAAAGTTGTCTAATACTACAATATATATTTTAATGCATACAAGTAATGGGAAAAGGGAACTGTAATGGGACTACCTATTACAGTTCTAGGCTAAATTAAACGTAATAGATAGGTACAAATCTTACTTGGCATGATGTACAAGCTACAATTACTAATTAACTAATGACATGTATGGGATCCCCTAGGAGACCGCGGAGTAAACATCGTTCTAGGAGATGGGTTTGAAGAGTTCTGGGGTTAATGAATGTCATTCCCCTCGTTTTCTCAGGTGATGGTTACTTAAGTATTTATTTTACGGTTACGAAAAAACCTTTTACTTTTTTTTCCTCTCTTTTTCTGGCAAAAGGTGTTTCAACCCAATCTGTTTTTAACCATTACAAAAAAATACTCATTTTGATTCACTATCAAACAATGCTTAAATTCTTCTTGATGTGGCAAGTTTACAGATACCGTTTGGAACTTTACCTGCTTCAGATATCAAGTACAGTAAGAATGATATAATCAAGTGCTACACACACAGTGTAAGTTTAATACATTCTCCATCCCAAAATACAAGTCCATTTTAACTTTTTCAAATTCTTTTGATTCCGACTTTGACCTCCATTATTATTTTCGTGTTATAGTATAATACTTAATGCAAAATATATAAATGAGTTTGTGTTTTAAATGCATTTTCATTTGTATACTTTTCATCAAATATCATATAACACGAAAAAAAATTAAGCTCAAAGTCGGGGAAAAAAAACTTTGAAAAATTAAAAATGAAATTATATTTTAGGACGGGGGGAGTATTATTTTTTAACAAGCTGGTAATTTCTTCTCTACAGATTGTTAGCGAACTTATTCTTTTGAGGATATCATCTCTGACGACATACGAGAGTTCATTTCTGATCTTTTCAGGACCTAAAACTTTAAGATTCTAAATACGAATTGATGTATATGGGTTGAAAAGAGAGCAAGGTGTAGCGGGCACCTATTAATTTTATAGGTGTAACGTGTAATTGTGACAACCCGCAAAATTCCTCCCAAGTTATATTTCGAGAAAAGATCATTGATTTGAGTTCGGACGATTTTCGGAGAAAATAGACGTATTTATATTCAAATTTAACAGAAAGATGATTCTAAAGCTAATGGAAAGGAGTTTGGGTGCTCGGAAAATAATTATCATACATTTTGTTGGCCTTGTCCTCATCTCGCTAAATATTATAGAAACGACAAGTTTAGTCCTCGTGGGCGCGCTAGGGTTTTGTCCCTAGTCCACCCTTCCCCTATATAAACAACCTTAATAATATACTAGGGTTTCATTTTTTCTTTCCTTTCTTTCTCAGCCGACACCCACACTACTCTCCCTCTCTATATTTTCCGGCGATAGAAACCGGTGAAACTCCACCACCACCGCGAGTGAGCACCCACCGCCACCACCACGTTAACCACCATCACCTCCTCTCCACTTCTGCGTATTTCACGTGCGACAAAACATCACCAAACACCACTTTTGACCACATTTCAGTCACGAATCGCCACCTAAACACCCTCTCTATTGTTTTCTTGGATCACCGAAGCTTTAAAGTAGAAAACCCACCACTATCTTTGTTGTTTACGCCACGGTGGGATTATTACCCACGCGTTTCGAGGGCTTCTCATATGATAACAAATGAAAACAAAATATAATGAAGTTATTAATCAGTTTGGTATCATTGTTGTGCACCCGTTGTTATTCTTGGTCGCAAATCAAGTTGTGCCGTGAGCTTGAGCTCACGGCTGAGTGGTTTCTTGTCCTGGTCGAGTCTTAGTTATTGTTGGAGTCGAGTTGTGTTGAGTTGAGTCTCGGATGTGGATTGGGATTTGGTAGTTTCGGATTCGTGTTGGGAATGGATTTGGATGTTGTTTTTAGTTGCTGAGGTTTAGGATTAGAAAGGAGATGGACTTGTGTTTTATCAAGAGTCGGATTCGGATTGGGAATGGTGTCGAGATATTGTTGTTCTCGTTGTTATTGATCTGGTTTTGTGATTCTTTTGTTGTCTGTCCTTGTTGTGTTGTTCTTGTCGATGTAGTCGTTGTGTTGTTGGCCGAGAGCTAGGGAGCCGAGACCGTTAGGGTCTTGTCAAGTCATTGGTTGTGGATTGTGGTATATTGGTGCTGAGATAATTTAGATTGACGAAGATAAGTAGAAACGGCCGTAGGTTCCGGTCGTTATTGTTGAAGTTGTGATTGCGGCAAATGGGTATTAGGTTGACATATGTTTATGCTAGTGATGATTTGAGCGTGTCGAGTGTCATCGAGACTTTCTAGTCCCGTGTGACCTCGACGAGCCAAAATGACTTTAGACTATTAATGTTGACTATTTGACCCGTGATAAATATGACTCGAAACGAGTATAACCCGTGAAAATATAAATGATTGACTAAATGATTGTGACACGAGTTTTTATATATATACATATATATAGTTAACTTTAAATATTTAGTAACGATTAATAATCGTTATTTCATATTTACGAATTAATAATATTAATAATAATATTTAGAGATCGTTAAAGTACGTTATATAACGTTTACGAGATTAACAAGAAATATTAGTAAACGTTGACAACGTTCGTTAATATTTCTAGATTAATAAGAGAACGTTAAATAACGGCGAATACGTTATCTAATAATTATTATTAGAAATAATAAACGAAACAAGATTTATTGTGGAAATATACGGGTTACTAATCGTTTCGAGGACACGTTTATCGAGACTTACCCTTTAGGAAGTATTGAGGTTCATGTTAGTGTATGTCGAGTTATGGATTGGTTGGTATTAATATTATCACTTGACACGATTAACGAACTAGTTGAATTGTTAAATTCAATTAGTATGCGACGAGCGTGTCGGGGGAGAATATTAATATGTGACCCATCCTATGACTTACCATCCCTTTACTAAGTATAAGTTAACTATGAATTAACAAGTGTATTGAAGGAATTGTTGAACTATCGTATTAGCAAATACAATAAGTATTCAATAATTCGTACGATCTCTCTTGTTAAGTTTTGGTTACTCGAGGTTTGACTTTGACCATAAGTTTGACCTAGTAGACCATTTAAGTATGATTGTGTTGAATGGATTATGTAGTTTGACCCGGAAGTTTCGTATTGAGTTTTGACTCGTTTTGATTGAAGTCGAACATTTTTCACCTCTTGGTGTGAGTATTCTTGAGCCTTGTCTCGATTCTTGTTGGCTTCCCTTGTTTAAGTATTGGCGTGAGTTCACTTGAGTATATGTCGTTTTCTCACCACACACACACACAATGATACCAAACGTAAACACAAACACTATTGAACGGATAACGAATGAGTTGACAACGTAAGATTGGGTAATACATGGGAGTAATTATCTTATGGAGATTTGGTTCGTCGCTGAGGAGTACGTATTGGGATAAGCCTTGCTTATAGAAGACTTCGTCGGTTTCGTACCAATCTTTGGGATATTATTGTGATTTACTCTTGATGCCAAGTTGTGTCGGTCGTGATTCTGGCATTGCTGTGGCTAAGGTGAGTTCATAGCCCCCTTCTTTTAAATAAGTTTTCATAACTACCTTTGGGGGAGAATACATGCTCTTTTACTAAATGAAATGATTGCTTACTTGAGTACGTAACGATTTGATTAAGTTTGAATGATTGATTGATTGATGATTGATTGAGTAATTTATCGAAGTATTTGAATTAAGTATTTGAAGGCATTATGTGCTTGCCTGTTTATATGAGAGCCTTCTAGCTCAAACTGTTTTACTTGGACCTGCTACTACAAATTGTTTTGCTACATGTGTGGACTAGTTAAGGGTAGACAATAGTAGATGTTGACCTAAAGCTAGGGTGATACCCTACTTGGAATAAACTCTACTTACGGCCTAGTTCGGGGCAGTAATGGGTGGTTCCTTACTGTTAGTGTTCCTGGCTAGTGTACCGTCGAGATGTGGCCCGCTCGCACCTGACCCTCCGCCTTCGAGAAAGGTGGTAAACTAGTATGAGTATGACAGTAATTGATATGGAATTGTGAAAGTATGGAAAGTATGTCTACGCCTCCCTGGTCACACATAGCACTAAAACTTTTCAGGTCCCAAACTGTTTTTGTAACTTAAACTCTATGAACTCACCAGCGTAAACTGACCTTTAGCGTGTATTCTCAGGTTTAAGGCGTTAGCTCACTAATTGAAGGCGCTTGGCAAAGGGCATGGTCATAGGCGACTCTGATGAACATTTGGGACTACTTCAACTACTTTATGGGCCTATTTCCGCACTATTTTATATCATGTAAACTTTATGTCTTACATGACAACTTTTATTTTATATTAATGAAATAAAAACCATTCTTTGTGCCTTGTGTCGTGATACCAATTTAGTAGCACCCCAATGCTTGTATGCTTCCGCTAGACCCGAATTTTGGGGGTGTTACAGTAATCATGTCAACATGTATCCTATAAAACTCCCACGACATAAACATCATCTCCAATAAAATCTCCATAACCCACCACAAAATATAGCCACTCACAAAAAAAAATAAAAAATAAAAAAATAAATAAATAAATAAATAAAAATTAATGGCATATTATAGTAACGTACTTTTCCATTTGTGTCATTATCAGATATGAACTAAAAATATTACCACAATACCCATCGAACTTTGCCATTTTTGTGCCGATATCAGCAACTTTGCCATTTTTACTTTCAAAATTCACGTCATGTGACACATGTACATGTCATGTCCCTTTTTTTGACCCGTTAGGTTCCATGTTAGCCCCTTATACACACCGTTAGGTCGTCTTCCCCAATCAAAACACATATAACCCTAACACTAACATATACAACCTAACAGTGTGTATTAAGGGCTGACATGGAACCTAACGGTACAAAAAAAGGGGTATGACATGTACATGTGTCACATGACGTGAATTTTGAAAGTAAAAATGGCGAAGTTGCTGATATCGGCACAAAAATGGCAAAGTTCGATGGGTATTGTGGTAATATTTTTAGTTCATATTTGATAATGGCACAAATGGAAAAGTACGTTGCTATTATATGTCATTAACCCAAAATAAATAAATAAATAAAGGGTAAAGTTTGGCGATGGCACCTATAACTTGTTATCAAGCACCACATCTTGCTCTCTAACATGATAGCTTATTGCTTTCATCAATCTGCGTACTTCTATACTATATTATAATGCATTTGAGACTATTCTATAATTAGAAAGACTTAAAACTCAGACTTTTTATTTCTTATTATGGAAAGATTTCAAATATTGATAGAAGAAGTATTTCAAACAACTGAAAACAAAAAACAAAAAAGTAAAAGCAGAAAAGTAGAAAATCTCTACTTATAAAGCATGAAGACAATTAAACGTGTAACCAACCGCAAAATATAGTCACATAGTAGGCCTGCGCCGCATTGCGCGGGTACCTTTCTAGTATTAAAATACATGATTTCACACTCACAAAGCGCTCAGGCTTGTAATTCCGTTTGAGCCAAACATATTTACCTTGATTTTTTGTTATAATAAAAACAAAAGCTGACAAGCTATTAATGTGAAAATTTTCCAAGAATTAATTTGTCTTGTGCAACCTTACAAAATCAAGTTGCACAAGAAAATGAGACTATCGAACCACATGGCAAGGACTAAAAGACTCAACCACATATGTGCTTGAAACTTATCTATAAAAGACTCAACCACCACACATAATACGAAAATCACCTATTGATTCTAATGTTGGTTAATGTCATTTTCTTTGATAATAACTTGACTTTTCTTGGTGAGTGAGTGAGCAAATGGGAGAGATTAATCATTTCAGTCATGAAAGCATCCATTGAAGCTAATTGAAACTGGGAGACGTTTTGAGTGTTGGTGTGATAAGAGGAGAAGAAAGTGTAGTTGATTGCATGGATGTCCAGAACTGATAACGATTCGGATGGTTGCATATGGATGTATCGAGTGTTTACTTTCTGCATAAAACATGCGCAGAACTACCACCACTATCAATCACATTTCCATCCTTTCCATCTTCTTACCCTCATTGTCAACACAATGTGGATGTTGGAACTGTGATGTTTGTCGTACAATAGCGTATCAAGAGGCTTTAGCTACTGCTGCTCAGAGTGTGATTTTGATGCATGCACAAATGTGTGTGCTGTTGTATCCAAGGAGAAGATCGATCAAACTGAAACATAAAGGTCACCCGCAACATACGTTAACACTCCAGTTAAGACGTGCTTCATTCCTTGTGATGCTGTCATACTAAGGATGAAGACTTTTCTACCAATGTGATAGCTGTGACTTTTGGATCACAAAACTGTGCTTCCTTAGCTCCACCATCCAATCTACCCCATCACCAAAACACCACTTGTCTTGTCATTTGCTTCAGACAATTTCTATAATTTGAATATTTTTGCGAATTTTGCGAAAGATATTTACGAAACGACTGGTTGTATCATTGTGCAAATTGTTAATATTTGCCCACATTAAGTGTGCTTTAAATGCTCCACCTCCAAGGTCAAACACTTCCTCTGTGTATGTTTTTATTCTTGTTGTGAAATTCCCTATCTAAACTCGATATGTAATTTCAGAGACGATGAAGGTATCTCTGTTGCTACTGAGGATTTACTGCATTTTCCCATGTCATACTCATTTACTGATCCACTGAAGCTGCTATATTCTGGAAAGGTAATTCTTGATGATAATGAAACATATGAGATTAACCACTGGAGCCATCCAGATCATCTATTAATCCTTACTGAAGAATCCCAAGGTAACAACAAGCCCGACATAGACTCTAGTGATCTTATTGAAGTATGCTATGGGTGTGTAAGACCCCTCTCCTTTCCATACTATAGATGTTGCCAAGATGGATGTTCATACACTCTCCACAAATACTGTGCCCAATTACCCCGAATATTACAACATCAACTTCACCTTTATCATTCCCTTAACTTGGTAGACACATTAGGAGATGAACACTATTTTAAATGCAGTGGTTGTTTTAGCTTGGGCAACACTTTTGCATACAAATGCGAATCTAATTGCAAGTTCTTCCTTTGTGTAAATTGTGTTTTTTTACCCAAAACCATCAAACACGAATCCCACAACCATCCTCTTGTCCAACTTGTTGATCCCAAACAACTATGTAGGGCATGTACACTATTCTACTCTAGTGATATAATAAATTATGCTTGTGAGGCTTGTAACTTCCAACTATGCATGTGTTGTGCAATGAGGTCACCACACTCCCTTACTCATAGGTATTGCAAAGGACATGAAATCCCATTGACGTATCCCCCAGTCGAAAATCATCCTGAAGATTTCTATTGTGATATTTGTGAGGAGGAAATGCACCCCAAACGCCCGCTCTATCATTGTCATGATTGCAAAAATTCTTTTCACCTTAACTGTATTAGTCAAATGGATTATTATGCAAACATTATATGCAAGGGCAAGGTAACCGTTTCATATCACAAACATCCATTAACATATGTTCGAAGGCAGAAAGGTACTCCCCAGTATGTGTGTTCGGTTTGTAATGAAAACATTAATGGTTATTTAGTCCTTGAATGTCGGGCTAGATTATGTAATTTCAATATTTGCTATTATTGTCATCGGAATAAGAAATGGTGACATTAGAGGAAGTAAGAAGGAAGGGTTGTACGATTGTGTCACTAAGTTATTTCCTTATATCGGTATTCTCTTCTTCTTATCTTGACATTCTTTAAATTCAATTGGTACTTGTTTATAGTTGCATCAATTCAGGTATGCAAAGTCCTTTTTATCTGTAAAACTTTTTGATGCTCCGTATATCATACTAAAAGTTACTAACGTCCACGTCAGCAGACTAATTTCGATTTTTTGACTAGTCTAGTATTCCAAAAGATTTTTTGTGGAATCTTTGATAAATTTGTTTAGCCTTTCAGAATGCGTTGATAAACAAAAGAGTAGGTTAAATCTTTGAATGCGAATAATGGTGATTAGATATATATTTGCGGATAATGATATGAGTGATATGTAGAAATAAACATTTAGGTTTTTTACATTTGATTTCTTTGAGGTTGGTGTTGATATTTTAGATTTTTTGTGGCCAAGAGAATGGTTTGGGACGAGGGTGGCGAGCCTATGTGAGGTAGTAACCATTTGTCCATTGCCTTGTAATTCACTTTCTTCAAACAATAGCATATTTTTAGTAGTGGCAATGTTTGGAAGAAAGTTGGTGTGACAAATTATTTTTGTAATTTGTTTATAGCGACTATCTAATATATAGTTATATACTTCTTATAAACAAAAAACAGTCAAAGCGAAAAGTTGAGTTTTTAACACTTGGTCATATGAGAGAGAAAAATGATGTAACTAATACTCTTATTAAAACACCTCATTAATTAAAAGTACAATGATTTATTCACATTGTACAACCAATTAAAAACATATCTATCAAATTAAATATGTAACATTTGAAGTTTATATTACTAAAAACAATTTAACGGATTACAATAAGATGGCAGGCAAACGAGCAACAAGTTGCGCCGCTTAGAGCATTCACTATGATAAACCTTTACAAAGGTTTACAATTATGCCACATTACAAATACATAAACCTTTTAGATTTATAAACCTATTTCCACTATAGATAAACTTGTTAAAGCTTTATAAATATATAACATAACTCAATGCATTAAATTGTGAAAAGGTCTAAGATATTGGACTTCTTCATACCATATACTATTACTACTTTTTTTTTTCCCCTTCCTTTTAGAACTGCTTGTTAGTTGTTAGTGGTTCAGGTAGCAGTGACATCCAATTGGGCAGTATGCTGACCCTGAACTCCGCCTGTACTTCCTTCTATTCCGTCTGAAGAGGTAAAAGTCTCGGGTGGGACTCGAACTTGAGACCTCCCCTAGCCAAACCTCCCCTCCCTAAGCCTCTAAGGAATCTTGGTGGCCAACTAAGCTAGCCCAGTTGGTTTATACTATTACTACTTATAAAGAAAAAACACTCAAAGTGAAAAGTTGAGTTTTCAACACTTAGTCATATGAGAGAGAAAAATAATGTAACTAATACTCTTATTAAAACACCCCATTACTTAAAAGTATAATGCTTTATTCACATTATACAACCAATTAAAAACATATCTACCAAATTAAATATATAACATTTGAAGTTTATATTACAAAAAACAATTTAACAGATTACAATAAGATGGCAGGCAAACGAGCAACAAGTTGCACCGCTTACTAAAAAGTACAATAAAATTTTCATAATGTACAATTTAAATAAGCTACAATATAATCCATATGAAATAATTAAACACACTAATTAATGTTATTTTTAAACACCCTAAGATGAAAAGTACATGTTATTACACACATTATACAAATTAATAAAACACACAAAGCTTCATACAACCTAACAAGTTGATGGTACATATAGTTTTGAAAACCTGACGAGGCCAAAGGGTTCAACCGGGAACCGGTGTCGCCACCGGTTCGGCTAACCAATAAAAACCATCCGAAAACGAACCAGTGAGGACTCGTTGAAACCGATACAAACTGGTGAATCAGGCCTCATCGAGATCTATTTCTCCGGTTAATCGTCACAGGGTACCCAAAGGAAAAACTGAAAAGTGAAAAGTTGAAATTAAAAAAGGAAATGTTGAAAACATATATTTCAAAAGGAAACTATTAATACAAATCACAAACTAGGTTGACCCGGGACGCTTCAAACCCGGCGGGTTGACCCGGTTAAATTTGACCCATTTTCGACCCAACCTAGCAAGTTGACCCGGTTTAAATCGACCCATTTTTTGACCGGAACGGTTCAACCGGTTGAACCACCCGGGTCGAACCGGGTTTCAAAACATTATGTTTAATTCTGAAATCTTCAAACTTTTATTATTTTTGTTTATAACCTATAAACTTTTTTTTTATCAATAAACTATCTGTCGCTATAAAATCCTGTTGCTATGCACGGGTACTCGTCTAGTGCATATAAAGCATGTATCACAAGATTCTTTGTCTCTAACGGTACCACCTAGATTTTTCATACGGTCCGTCATATTTTGTATCTTTTAGAAGTAGGCATTAATAGAGAGATTACCTAGTATGATAGACCAAAGTTGATTGTAATAATGGTGATTGCATTAGCATCTTCATTATCATGAAAATGGTCCTTAATTAAGGTGATCCCAGAAATCTCTTTAGCATTACCCGGTGTTGAGATGAGTTTATCTTGAAGTGATTCCGAGCAAGTGCCTAATATTCACATCTTGATAAGATCATCAATTCTATCCCAATCNGCGGGGAGGGGCGCCCGACCCCCCGAAATTTTTTTTGCGATGTAGGGGGTATATAGTTTTCGTGTAGAAAAATTTCGGTATATTCGGTTTCGACCCCCCGTTTTAATTGTGAAATTTCTTTTATACATTAAGCAATAAAAAATTTTAGATCCCGACCCCCCACTGAAAATTTTCTAGCTTCGCCACTGCAACTAATCATTAACACGCAAGGTTCGAGAATGGTCATATCATATTTTATCTTAAATATAGGTTAAAGTTGTCCGTCGTAAAATTATAAATACGAAATGTATTTATCTAATGAAATGTAATAAGCGACTAAGTGACTATGAACCAAAAGGTTGGTTTAAGGCTTAGGCTGGCGTGCAATTCGACTTTAAAACATTGCACATCAATCTAAGCTTGAAACTAGATGTGTTATTAGTACACCCCTTAGTAGATAGTGGCACCCCCTTATCTCACTTTTACCATTCTGTTGACACTATAAGTCAGTTCTTTATTTATTTATTTATTATTTTTTTTTGTGTTTGATGTTTCATATTTTCTGTTTTTTAATACTTTTGACTTTTCAAACTTATAATTTTTTGTTCTATATGTCAGTTCCGTAGTTTATAATAATAATAATAATAATAAATTAAAAAATAAATAAATAAATAAAGGTGTCGTAATCCATTCAAGGGTATGAATAATGAAATCCTATTTGGGCCCAACATATCAATTTCTTGGGCAATTGTTCAAGCCCAGCTGACAGGAAGATTCTTTATTTACAAATTTAACTCATAGACCCCAACTCTTATATAGACGTATAATATTATCTTAGTTTTAACTTTTTATTTTCGGTAGTTACATGTTTAGAGTTAATTATCAACTAGTCTCTCACATCTTCGGTTAGTTCATCTAACATTTTAACTTTTGGGGTAGCTGTTTATTGGGATTTTAATTCAACGTAAAGCAAAATATCTTACATGTTTTGTCGAATTTAGTAATGCATGTCACGTGTTTAATTAAACCTACCAAAAGAACATCTATAGGATCAAGTATACCCTTTGATAACAAATCTACGTAAAATGAACCCCAAGATAAACCAACAAAACTATGTGAAATGCCTTAATGACACCCTCTCCTAATTTGAACCCCTCTTATTATAAACTATCACATAGCAAGCCAATGTCTGTCATATTTGCATGTGCTCGAGAAGGTTTAATTGAACTGCGCATTGGATAATTTTGTTGAACTGCTTATTTCTGCTTTAGTACAGCTTAACTGAACAACTGATTAGTGATTTACTTTTTGCTTTTTTATGTGAGTTAGATAACTAGAACAGGTTCGGTTTTATTACTTGTATTTGCGAGTATTTTTGGGTTTAAAATCACGAGGTCAGTTGGTTGTTAGTCCACTAACATGTTTATATTTGTTTGTGCTTCATCATCAATAAGTGGAATGTCTAAGTTTAACTGAGTACAGGTGCCAGTATAACTTCAAGTCAGCGCCATCTGGGGAAAAAAACAAAGAAGACAGAATGAATATTAGTTTATGTGTAAATGAATAACAATATATTATTGAGACATTTATTGAGCACTTGTTCTGCATGTTTAATTTCCGGGCCTAAGCGACTAAGCCCGTCCAACGTGATCCATTCATCCGCAACTGGTTGACACATTTCTGAAAGTTGGGTTAGATGCGTTAACATCAGTTGAAGTCAGCAACTAAAAATCTTATTTTTCGTTATCCATTTATTGTTTTCTTGTTTGGAATTTTAATAACTACAAGGGTTATTTTATAAAATTTACTTTTGCGTGAATGTAAAGAAAGCTTCTAATTGATAAAAGGATATAGGAAAGCTTTAAAAGTAAGATGCAAACTTCTAATTTGAGAAACGAATGTTCTTGAAAAAAAAACTTTAATTACCAAATTCTCTTAAGGAAGTTCATGTCAAACTAACAAAAGAAAGAACGCTTCTAATTGACAAAAGGATATAGGAAAGCTTTAAAAGTAAGATGCAAACTTCTAATTTGAGAAACGAATGTTCTTGAAAAAAAAACTTTAATTACCAAATTCTCTTAAGGAAGTTCATGTCAAACTAACAAAAGAAAGAACGCTTCTAATTGACAAAAGGATATAGGAAAGCTTTAAAAGTAAGATGCACACTTCTAATTTGAGAAACGAATGTTCTTGAAAAAAAACTTTAATTACCAAATCCTCTTAAGGAAGTTCATGTCAAACTAACAAAA
>LBNU01028237.1:6349-27890 GCA_014162995.1 Artemisia annua | reverse complement strand
TTTTCGGGTGGTAGTGTCACGCTCCACACCGAGGACTTGACGAATTTCGTCAGGATGAGGGATGTTGGAAAGATAAGGACCGGATGTAGGACGAGAGCGATGAAGAGATTCAAGGTCCCACTCGTTTGTGAAAACGGCTTGACCTCGAAAAAGGAATTTGAAGGATTTCACCGAATTGTTCGAGAGTCATGGTGATGAATTGATGTTGGATCAGGAAGGAGATGGTGATGTAACCAAAATCATTGGTTTGAACCGTGACTTGGCTATAGAAGTCGACTATGAAACGAGGAACGATGGGTTCATTTATTTCGAAAAGGCAATTGAAATTTATCCTTGTAAACAAGCGATTTATGAAGTCGGATTGAGCATAAGCAAGATCTACTACACGTCCTTCATGAACGTTTCTATCTTCAATTTGACGATAAAGACGTCCAATAGAAGAAGATGTAGTAGGGAGTTGGGAGACTTTAGGAATGTAGGATTTAGTAAGGGAAATATCTTCGGTAGTCGCTTTTGGCATTTTCACCTAAATACAACAACAATACAATAGACCAACATAAATATAAAGAAAAATAAATATGTATGTATTGTTAAGACGTATGTTGGAACATAAACATACTTCGACTCTAAGACATTAATCCTAAGAAGTAGTTTACTATGTTCCTTATTTTTATTTTTAACTCGTTCTATACATATTTGGCAATGTTTAGCAAGTAGTTATGGATTAATCCAAACACCCCTTTAAACATGTCAATATATCATGAAACTTACTAGATTTATATTAGATTATAAACTAGTCATTTATTACGAGCTTCTTATGCATGAGATTTGTTTTTGAAAAGGATGTTTTGCATTTTGACTCAAAAATATCGTTTTTCTTATTAAACCAAACGCTTCCTTAACTAGAGACTAATACTACTAGTATGTCAATATATATATGAATTATATATCTTGACAATTCCGGATTACTAGTTTTTGGTTTAAAAAATTCGACAACGTTTTGTAAAAATTATAACGACTTAATTTTGACATCATTTGGACATAATCCAAACATCCTCTTATCGTTTACAAAAACTATTTTTACTTAGTCGAAAAATATAGTTTCGTGTTTTGCAAGTTGTAAAAACATAATGTGATTAGTTTTAACAAGTTTTTATAGCATTATTCAACAATGTGTTAACCAAAAATTTTGAAAAGAGGTGTATGAAATTTTTCAAAAATTTTCGACATGAGGGTTTGTGATTATTGATTTCTAGTTGTTAATTAAGCATTCTAAACCTAAGGGAAGCATTTAGTTATTGAAATCCTAGACCTAATTGCAAGGAAACCATGAGTTTGAAAGATTTATTNTAGTCAAATGAATACCCGTAAACCCTGTTTACGTGAAATGTTGAATTGAAATTCAATGAATAGGAAATGTCGGGAATAAGGAATTGACCTGGAAATTTAGAATTATGACACAATGGTAGCACAAAAAATTGGCCGGAAAAGAGTAATCCCAACCAAATCCAAGGTTTTCGCCGGAAAACATGGTAGGTGGTCTTGGGAGTACTGGATATGGATCCGGATGTTGTGTTACTTTTGGTAGATTGAGAAAGGCGGTGTGATACTGTGATGTATCTCGAGGATTCCAGATGATATGATGCGTAGTTATAAGGTTTTTTTTATTGGGTTAACCAACAAACAAGCCCAGCAGGCCGAAAAAAAATTCGCTGGCCCATGCATTGACACGACTTCGTATCAAACGGTGTATTATATATATACGAGTTGGGCACCGGTCCGCCGCGTTGCGGCGGGGCGTTGAAGTTGGCCATATTTTGCTAGCATAACTTATTATGAGGTTAAAAACTGCTATTTTTTTAGAATAATTTTTTTTCTTTTTAAGAAGGAAATAAAAGGTCTCTGTATTTGGCTCACTGCAATGATACAGATGAATAAAAAAAATGACTAGTGCTGGGGATCGAACCCAGAATCTATGGTTTCATAGACCAGTGCCTTATCCATTGGGCCACAGAGTCAAGTTATATTTTGGGATCTTATTTAGTATCTAATTTTGCCTATCATTTATGAATACTTTTAAAAATGTTAGTACAACTTGAATAAACAACATAGAAAAGAATATATATAGAAACTTGAGATAGGAAAAGTTACCAGTTGATACCAAAGGGTATTCTCTACCCGTCCCTCTTCATGCTCGCTGAAGTCAAGATATCCGAGAGAATACCAGTTGTTTTCATCCTCTCCCCATTCTTCCGCACTCTCTCCTCATTCCTCCTCATCACTGCTTTCTTCTTCACTATAAGTCAGTACCTGTAAATAATTAAGAGCAAGAAACATATGTAGTCATACGCGTGTTGTGTTCAAATTCAGATTAAAATAGAATTCACAAGCTACGTTATGTTCCTAAAATATTGATCTCTTTGTTTTTTAAAACGATTGGAAAATTTCTGTTTCGATATGAAAACAATATGCAAATATATGTAAACTCATCATAACTGTTGAACCAAGTCCTTAATTCGAAATTATACTTGATGATAATGGTGAAGTATATAACTGAAGTACTTGAAAAGGATTCTAAAGAGGTTTGGCATTTTATGCATAAGTGAAGTATTGAATACTTGTCGAGCCTTTATAATGTTATAAAAACACTTTTCCAAGACAAACAATATTAGACATTATTTCTCACTATAAATTGGTTTTACAAACCTTATCTGCATGCCGCTTTTATAGAAGCTCCAAAGAAGTATATGATCCAATAATATGGGGCTAAGTGTTGGACGACTTTTCTAACGTTACAGAACTTGTAGTATACATCAGATTGTGTGCAAAATGTTTGTTTACATTATGACAATCATCAACATCTTTGTACATGGACGTAGGGCAAACACTAATCGATTCAATGCAACTAACATACGCAATTTTTTTGTATTGTTTTCATGCTATCTTCATTTAAGTGTGTGCTAACAATCGTGCTTACCTTGGGGTGTGCGACGGCTGGAATCATTATTTTGGCGCAAAACAGTCATGCCCGTATCCTGGCTTTGACTCGCACCTGTTGCAGTAGCAGTTTAGAAGAAGTTAATTTAAAGTATAAAGCATATGATTACGGAAAATGTAGAAAGAAACAGATAAGAAACTATGAAGAGGCATAAAGATTAACAAACTTAACGCTGATAGCATAACGTTCCAATTACGTGTGTGTTAATAACCTAGCTCACCTTGGGACACCCGATGCCTGGGACCGTCGATCTGACGCAAAATAGTAGTGGCCTTATGTTGCATTTCACTCATGCTAATTGCAGCAGCTCTGACTTTTCTTTAATATTAACATTATTTTATATCTGTAATAGCAGTTAAACATTATGTACATTGCAGCAGGCGCAGGTTGTTTTGCATAGACCAAAGACACTTTAAAAAAACTAAAAATTTGGCTAAAAACTTAGAGGTGCAATCTCAACCTGCTGACTTGTGACCACAGCTTGAAGCCCATTCGGCATCTTAACAGGCTCATCACCATGACTCATTCAAAGAACCTGCATAATATAAGTTCAACAATCACCACAACAGTTGTAACAAAATGTGTAAAAAAATGTATAAAACTTACAATGAAGGCAAGAATACTACCGAGGCCTTTTCCAGGTTTGGTGTAGGAGCGTGCTCAGGCTCGAGTCCAATTGTGCACATCTGGTTCAGTATAAATAAATCAGTGACTAAGTCATGCTTGTGGATTAAAAAAAACCTTATTACAGATTATATAATTTTCTCATAAAAATCATAAAAAGGCAATTGAACAGACATTTCATCAAACACCTACCGTACACGCAAAGATTATTTAATCACAAAGATTCAGGATAATTTTTTAAACCACAAAATTCATAAACACGCAATTACTATATTCAAAGATAAAATAAATTAAACCACAAAGATTCAGGTAATTTTTTTTTTATGTATAACGGAATTACTATACAATCTTTTCGGCAAAACAAATAACAAATTTCGAACTAATAACCCTAATTTTTCATAAACTAATGCAAGAGTCAGAAAAACCCTAATTTACAAAACCCTAACATCACAGCCTTTTACCATTATCAATTCTCCCCATTAGGTCCTATGACAATTCATCCTGGAATTGATGTGTTTTGACGTAAATTTGGAGAGAAAAAGTGCTGAGAAGATGGAAAAAAACTAACAACACAAAACCCTAAAATAATGCAAAAAAAAACCTAAAAATCAAACCCATATGAAATTCCAAGTTTTCTTTTTGCAATTCTTATTTCTCTCTTCCAGCGAAATTGGATTTCGCGTTTGATTCCTAAGTGTGTGGTTTTGATTCGGTTCAATTAAGGTTGGTGTTTCTGGTTTTGACAGGAGCTTCTGGATAAATCGAGGAGAAGGAGGCGGTGGTATTATATTGTTTTTGACTGGACCTCCCGTGAGCCCATGAGCTATTGATATTGGGCCACACTGTAGTAAACTGTAGACATACACCATCGATCACGCGTCGTTTAAAAACGGTGTATATATATATATATTATTGTGTGTTTGACGCACCAGATTATTAAAAGATTATGAAGAGATTATGTTATTTTTTCAAAAAATAAGTGTACTTAATAAATAATATTTGTTGACAGACATAACTTAGAAAAGATTAAAAAAAAAAAAAAAAAAAAAAAAAAAAAAAAAAAAATCTTTCATGATCTCTGAAAATCAAAGGTTACTTTATGTAACTTATAAAAATAATATCTTTTTATAATCTTTTTCAGCACCACCACCAACACCAGCATCAGCATCAGCATCAGCATCAGCAACAACACCAACACCAGCACCAGCACCAGCACGAGCACCATCTACTTTTGTCTAGCCATTTACTAAGAATTTTCAAAGTAAATTACAAAGACCAAAAACTACAATAGTACCCTCAACTTAAAAAAATGACTACCTTAGTACGCTGACTCATCGCATGTGACTTCCTTCCATTAGGTTTTATACGGACAACAAAGGGCCCGTTTGGTTCACTACATTCAATGGCGCAGCTACATAGGGGCGGGGAGGGGCGCCCGACCCCCCGAAATTTTTTTTGCGATGTAGGGGGTATATAGTTTTCGTGTAGAAAAATTTCGGAATATTCGGTTTCGACCCCCCATTTTAATTGTGAAATTTTTTTTATACATTAAGCAATAAAAAATTTTAGATCCCGACCCCCCACTGAAAGTTTTCTAGCTTCGCCACTGACTACATTTGGCTAGGTTTTCATCGAGAAGAGTGAAATCCAACGTTTGGTTATAAAGTAAGGTTTTTAAATTTGGCTCTGAATCCTTAATAATCCTCATCTTCAAATCCTGGCATCAATGTATAGTTTAGCCTACAATATTCTTTCTTGGTGGCCAATCTTTTTTCTCAACCATACAATTTTATTTTATAAGTATTTCCTGGGTCTCTTTTCCCACTACCAGTGTATTTAAAATTTTTATATACTTTAATTAAATATTAAAATATTATTTTTAAATTTTATTATATTATTTTCTCTTACCTCATTTATTTTTCTCTCTCCATATCAAATCCAAATCCAAATCCTAAACCAAATTTAAACCCAAATTCTAAACTCACCTATATACCAAACGGGCCCAAAATGTTTGTCAATGGCCAATCTCGATTAATTTTCTCCGACATTAAAAACCAACTAGTGAAGATTCAAGCAAATAATACATGTAACCAACTAGTGAAGATTCAAGCAAATAATACATGTAAGGTATGTTTTATTGAACTAAATATCAAAAGAAAAGATGGTTCTTTTAATTATATTTGTTACGATTTCTTACGCACGGAATTGTAACTTTGAATGTTTTATGCTTTAAATGGACAAGTATTCAACTAGACAAAAAGAATAAAGGTTGAAGCTGGAATCTAGGACCGTGCACTTGAATTCTAACAACTTGACACATTATACATCTACATACTTTAGCTCGTAGCATGCATGCATACAGGGGCGGAGCCAGAATTTGTAGTTCCGACTTGTGCCCCATTTATTATTAGAACGTCACAGGTTGGAAGCATCACCATCTCACCCATAATGCGACCAGCAGGCATTTCCTCCATTTCCCAAACAGGATTTTTGGCAGTTTTGCGATCCGACCACATCTACTCAGAGCCGGGACACACAGGGGTAGAGCCAGGATTTGTAGTTAAGGGGGGCCGAAATTCATTATATAACCCGAAAAAATAATAGTGTAAGTAGAATGGTTTCCAACTTTAGTTTATACAATAAACCATCACAAAAACTTATGAATGCATTACAAAACCTAATTTTTCTAACATATTTAATACATAAAAAGTATAGTAATAAACTGAAAATAAGGCCAGCTCTTTATCTATTTTGATGCTTCCGAGTATATAACTAGGGGAGAGCAACAAAGCCGAAACTTTCTAGGATTTCTTGATTTAGGTTGTGGGTGTTCAAAAAATGTTCGTATTCGGATATCCGAAAATTTGATCATAATTTACTAAAATGTTCGAGTTTTATGAGAGGACAGTTTTGGAACTCATATAAAAGTTTTTCAATAATTATAGATATCTGGATATGAAATTTCGGATATCCGAATTAAAAAAAAAAACACTTAATTAAAATATTATGTCTAATATAAAACAATCATCGCAAATTTCTAATATGCAAATTTGTGATATAATTAGTCATTAACAAATCCCTTAAATTTTTTAAATTAACAATAAAAAAAATTTGTAAAAAATGTCTCATTTCATATTTTTCGCTTTAGGCCGCAAATAATCATGAGACGACTCCTAATCATATTTACCCCATTGACAAATCTTTATCTTTTAGATAACTTTGTCTAAATTCATGTGCTAACTGTTTGTAAAAGTGATTTTAAACTCCAAATAGTGAAAAAACCAAACCGAATTTTTGGTGCGGGGTTTAGTTTTAAAAAACTTAAACCGAACTTTTAGGGGTTTGGTTTTAGCTAAAAACCGTCTCAAACCGGCCCATGCTCGCCTCTATNAATCTTTTTCAGCACCACCACCAACACCAGCATCAGCATCAACATCAGCATCAGCAACAACACCAACACCAGCACCTGCACCAGTACGAGCACCATCTACTTTTGTCTAGCCATTTACTAAGAATTTTCAAAGTAAATTACAAAGACCAAAAACTACAATAGTACCCTCAACTTAAAAAAATGAGTACCTTAGTACGCTGACTCATCGCATGTGACTTCCTTCCATTAGGTTTTAACGGACAACAAAGGGCCCGTTTGGTTCACTACATTTGGCTAGGTTTTCATCGAGAAGAGTGAAATCCAACGTTTGGTTATAAAGCAAGGTTTTTAAATTTGGCTCTGAATCCTTAATAATCCGCATCTTCAAATCCTGGCATCAATGTATAGTTTAGCCTACAATATTCTTTCTTGGTGGCCAATCTTTTTTCTCAACCATACAATTTTATTTTATAAGTATTTCCTGGGTCTCTTTTCCCACTACCAGTGTATTTAAAATTTTTATATACTTTAATTAAATATTAAAATATTATTTTTAAATTTTATTATATTATTTTCTCTTACCTCATTTATTTTTCTCTCTCCATATCAAATCCAAATCCAAATCCTAAACCAAATTTAAACTCAAATTCTAAACTCACCTATATACCAAACGGGCCCAAAATGTTTTGTCAATGGCCAATCTCGATTAATTTTCTCCGACATTAAAAACCAACTAGTGAAGATTCAAGCAAATAATACATGTAAGGTATGTTTTATTGGACTAAATATCAAAAGAAAAGAGGGTTCTTTTAATTATATTTGTTACGATTTCTTACGCGCGGAATTGTAACTTTGAATGTTTTATGCTTTAAATGGACAAGTATTCAACTAGACAATTAGAATAAAGGTTGAAGCTGGAATCTAGGACCGTGCACTTGAATTCTAACAACTTGACACATTATACATCTACATACTTTAGCTCGTAGCATGCAAGCATACAGGGGCGGAGCCAGAATTTGTAGTTCCGACTTGTGCCCCATTTATTCAAGGACGGACCCAGGATTTTTGAGAGGGTGTTGCACAAAATTTTTTTATGACCGTGAGTACTAAAGTTGCCCGATAAAGAATTTATTAGGTAAAATTGGGTGTTGCACGAGCTCAGAAAAAACATATTTTATAAAAAAAATTACACTTCGTGACCTAAAATTAGGTGTGGCCCATGCCACACCCGGCTCCCATGTGCGTCCGTCCCTGCATTTATTATTAAAACGTCACAGGTTGGAAGCATCACCATCTCACCCATAATGCGACCAGCAGGCATTTCCTCCATTTCCCAAACAGGATTTTTGGCAGTTTTGCGATCCGACCACATCTACTCTTAGCCGGGACACACAGGGGTAGAGCCAGGATTTGTAGTTAAGGGGGGCCGAAATTCATTATATAACCCGAAAAAATAATAGAGTAAGTAGAATGGTTTCCAACTTTAGTTTATACAATAAACCATCACAAAAACTTATGAATGCATTACAAAACCTAATTTTTCTAACATATTTAATACATAAAAAGTATAGTAATAAACTGAAATAAGGTCAGCTCTTTATCTATTTTGATGCTTCCGAGTATATAACTAGGGGAGAGCAACAAAGCCGAAACTTTCTAGGATTTCTTGATTTAGGTTGTGGGTGTTCAAAAAATGTTCGTATTCGGATATCCGAAAATTTGATCATAATTTACTAAAATGTTCGAGTTTTATGAAAGGACAGTTTTGGAACTCATATAAAAGTTTTTCAATAATTATAGATATCTGGATATGAAATTTCGGATATCCGAATTAAAAAAAAAAACACTTAATTAAAATATTATGTCTAATATAAAACAATCATCGCAAATTTCTAATATGCAAATTTGTGATATAATTAGTCATTAACAAATCCCTTAAATTTTTTAAATTAACAATAAAAAAATTTTGTAAAAAATGTCTCATTTCATATTTTTCGCTTTAGGCCGCAAATAATCATGAGACGACTCCTAATCATATTTACCTCATTGACAAATCTTTATCTTTTAGATAACTTTGTCTAAATTCATGTGCTAACTGTTTGTAAAAGTGATTTTAAACTCCAAATAGTGAAAAAACCAAACCGAATTTTTGGTGCGGGTTTAGTTTTAAAAAACTTAAACCGAACTTTTAGGGGTTTGGTTTTAGCCAAAAACCGTCTCAAACCGGCCCATGCCCGCCTCTGTATATAACTTAAACTCTTTATTCTCATATAGTTTTAATAATTGAACACAAAACCAAAATAAGAAACATAAACAAAATATATACAAAAGTTAATGCACAATTCATATTTGTCAAGAGTAAAGCAACAAACAACTAACACACGACAGAAGATACGGGAGAAAAAATCAAAGTCAATAGTAATTTTCAAGGATAAAGAAAGAAGTATAAAAACCATTTAAAGTAGAAAGTGGCTACCTCCAAATTTTAGATATATCTTTCTGAGGTGGCCACTTACAAAGAAGATATTTCATGTCGATTGTTTTCTTTTTCTTTCATTATAAATAAATCACTAGTTGGTAGAGGCTCATGGTATATTAAACGTTAAATTATGGGCTAAACAATGATATCTTAATACAATCATTGGGCTTATTGGAGGGGGCCTAGCACCCGCTAGCCACCCCCTCCCTCCGCCCCTGCATGCATATATATGTACATACATGTATATTTGCATATATACATACATGTATTTGTGTATTTGGTGACAAAATAAAGAAGTTAATTTGGTATATGTAGCAGTCACAACAATGAATAATGGGACTGCTGCTTGTTATTATCCAGTAAATGAGTAATCTATGAGAAATATATATCAATGTTGTTCAAAACATGCTTTAACCAAAACTTCAACTAAGTTTTTGTATTTCAAGATCTAACATTAATAAGCTAATCCAAAAACTAAACATAAGCTTATTCATAAATCATTAATTATAAAATATAAGCCAAAGCCAGATAGGTAAGCTTAGACAAAAGCCCCTCACGGTTTGGTGGTTCCTCCTCACCACCAAAATATGAGTCCGCTCACTTCCACCTCAACGTCGTATCATCCCTCTCCCTCTCATTCACTCTCCACTTTTATCTCTGTAACAATCACTATCCGCTTACCATTTACTTATATCTCACTAAATAGATAGACATTATATGCTAAATTAATCAAATAATCGATAACATTTATATGGTACAAACAAATTATCGAAAGAGAAATGATTGACATACTTAACGAGGATAATGACATAAATGTAAGAATCAAGAAATGTAATATGGAAAGATAAAATGCACATCATATGTGTCAGAACCTAATATGAATAGGTATTGATATAATATCCATGGTTATAGTTAGGATTTAAAGTTTAGGGGTTAGTTGTAGTTTATTTCAAACTTTAGAAAGTTGCTCATGTATTAAGATATCTCTTAACCTCCTAAACGTGTATTCTATGCTCATCATGCATTAGGTTTCTCCCTTCTCATTCTCTATAAGTCGAGATGATGGGGTGAGGCACAAATTTTATATTTTTTTATTATCTCAAATCTAATAAACGTTTGAGTGTAAATATCGTGTATGTTGGTGTCACTCAATATTAAAGGATCATAAACTTTTGTCTAGTTTTCGTTGGAGTAGTTCTTGATTCGTGGTTTTGCTCTAAAAACCGGTTTATAGGAATAAATCCAACAAACATGTAGAGCGGAACCATGAATCAATAACTACTCCAACAAGACTTCGACAAAAGGGTTATGATACCTTAACGTCGAGTGGCACCAACATATACGAGAGAATTTTTGACTCCGACGTTTATGAAACATGAGCAGGAAAAGAGGGGATAAACTTTGTGGAGGGACACTTCGCACTGTCGTTGGAGGTTAGTCTATCATGGAATGTGATGTCGAAAAAAGGAGTAAATAGCCATATGTATATGTAGTTGGAAGCCAGAAGTATCAAGTGGTTTACACGAGACCTGCCATAGCATCTGCTGATGTGGGTATGTTGGATGGGTATTGTGGGTTACAAACAAACATACACGTTTTGTGAATTTTAATTACGTCATGTGGGAAGATCGATCGCTGTCATGGGTAGAGTAACCACAGGTGCATGTTGAAGATACATGGATGTGCATGAAGCTGGAAAGCTAATGTACAACACATGGAAGCTTTTTCGACATCTGAAGTGGGATATATGACGATTAGTAAGGCTTGGAAAAAGAAAAAAATGGCCAACAGGACTCACGACAAAAAGGCATTGCTATTATCTAAGGGTATTAAGTGTCATACTTTAGCTCTATTATAGTCGAATTAGGATGATGCGGTGGCGAGTACCCTATAACTAAATAATCTGGCAATGTAATATTATTTAGCCATACTTTTTTTAACAATTAATCTATGAATAACAATAATTTGGAGGATTGTTACATGATGACTGTTTAAATGAATTGTTACAAGTTTATAAATAGTTTAAATAAATGAGTTGTATTAATTTAGAGGACTGTTACAAGTTTACGAATTTAATACACTCAATTTTCTAGATGTAACGTTTATTCGTGTGTACGCAATAATCTATTGAAATTTCTGTAATTCACAAGTGTGTAGGCTGAATTTTTATCTTTTTATTAAAGAAATGACCTAAATACTTTATATAGCAATATAGATTAAAATATATACGTTTGGTTGGTTTTTGGCCTTGCATGGCAAGCGTATAAGTGAATTCTTCGAATTCTTCTTATCGTAAAAACCAACTTGTACTGTCTGTAGAACCGTAGGGGGGGGTGAATACGGTTTCTTCGGCTTTTAGAACGTTTAAAAAATTTAAGCCTAGAAGAACACCAAGTGGTCTAGAAGATAACTACCACTATCACAAGCACAATCCAAAGTATATAAAGCGAGTAAAAGACACCACGATATATACTTGTTCCGGATGGGGGGTTTAGACCATCCGTACGTCCAGTTGCGAATCCACGACACGATACTATTCAACTAGTATAATCCTTTCGGTGGACTATAAACCGTTACAATTCACTCCACCAATATTCAACAATATTGATGCTCACAAAGAAGGAGTTACTCCCACGGTATTCCGCCCTCGGAAACCACCCTAAAGAATCTCGTGATTAGACTTAACCTTTGGTCACCAAGACCACAACCAAAACTTCCACCCGGAAGTATCAAACCCCAACTAGATCCCCAATGATCTAGGCTTGGTCACCAAGACACAAGACTTCCCTTACAAACAATTGAATGAATGAATAAGTGTTTGTTCAACCAAGCCCTAACCTAACCTAGAGACTCGATTGTAATAGAAATGGTATAGATAAGAAGACCCTTGACACAATCACAAGAGTGGATTAAGTTCTTGTGATTCTTCCCTTGCAAGGAGATGTGTTCTTTCAAAGATGTTAGTGTGTTTAACTAAGAACACAAGATAGAATTAGAGAGATTAGAGAGAAAGAATATAGCAAGGGGTGAGGAATACAAGAGGCAAGGGGGTATTTATAGGCCAAGACCTAAACTTGGGAAAAATTTACCGAGGCCGGCGCGTCACCCACGCGTCAACGCGTGGGCAGCGCGCCAGGACTCTGTCATAAATTTCCCAAGTGTTGGGTGTTGGATCTTATAAATACCTATCCTTGCTAAACCCCCAATTGTACTTCACACTAAACCTTAACATTAATCAATCTAAGGTTTACCAACTCAAATAGCCAATTTGGAAAATGTTTTGTGAAGTGTTTATAAGAAAACCAAATACCAAGGGTAGAAGAGTAGAAAGGGTAATTTGGTAGGGGTAGAAATGGTATTCCTCACATGGCATAATAGAGAAGAGAATATGCCATGGGATATTCCTCCATAGGGAAGAGTGTGTGAGGTTGGGTTAGAAAGTAACCATGGTTAGGTTAGGTGTAGAGAACTAACCATAGTTAGGTTAGGGTAACCATGGTTGGGTTAGAGATAGAATATTCCAAAGGTATATTCCTTTGCTTGAGGGGAAAGAATGTGATGGATAGTTGAGATTGGTTTGTTTGAATTGGATGGTGGAGATCAACGGGAGCCTCCTTTGGTTTTCAAATAATTCCCATGTGTTGAATATGGAGGGTTGAGATGTGTTGTAAGGGAATGGATGGTTGAGATGTAAAGTGTGTAAGGGAATATGTAAGAGTGTAAGAGATTGTGTAAGAGAATATATGAGTTGGATATGGTAAGATATGGTGAGTTGGCTTGTGTGTGTAGAGAGGAGATGGTTGTGAGAGTAGTGTGCGTATTTTGAAATCAAGCCTGTGTACACAAGGTGTATAAGTGTGTGTATAAAGATTGTATGGGAAGTTGGTAGATTGAGAGAATATTGTGTGGGAGTATGTGAAGGTTGTGTGTGAGTAAGGGGAGACACAAGGTACACATTGTGTAAGAAGTGTAAGAGAATATTGTAAGAGAATGTTCGGAATGATTTTGGGAAGGATTGTGGGAGATTTGGTATATTTGGCTTTTTGTAAAAATGAGATTAAGAATAAGATTAAGAAATAATCTAATTGTCATTAAGAAGAAAATGTTTAGACAATTAAGATTATAAGTTGAGAAATTCATAGGTTACTTATTAGTTCAAGTAACACAACGTCGAGAATCCATAGGTTCATATCTCGTGACTTTCCACGACTCGACGTTCTCAACTAATACCTTGGTTCAAACAAGTTAAGTGCTTTGCCTTGAGGTAAAGCATAACCCAAGTGGGAAAGGATACGTTTACGCAAAGTGACCTTTGACTTAGTTTGACCAATAAGGGAGTTAACCCGTTACGTAATTAGAGAAGACGTAAGCACGGGATATGAGCATATGGATGCTTTCACATGATGTTACGTGAAATATATAAGCTCCCTAAGTTTATAAAAGCCTTGGCTAGAGGCGATTAGTTAGAAAACATGAGTTGGCGTTTTCCCGTAAATGGGTGCTTTAAAAGTTGGATCTCTCTAATCCCAAAACTCGTTTCGAGTGTTCTCAATTAAGCACTTAGCATATTCATACCTGTATTGAAAGATCCACATTTGTCGGGTAAGAGGAAAGCCGACTTTCAAATTTCGCCCGATGCCATACCTGTATTGAAAGATGCCACATTTGTCGGCCTGGCGCGTCACCCGCGCGTTGACGCGCGGGCTGCGCGCCAGGAGCAGATATGGGCTCCGGGGAATTTGGCTACAGTTTGATATTTTATGTGTTTCGTATGTTTATTTGTCATCATTAAAACATTAGGAGATCTTGATAATGTTGCCTCAACACTGTCGTACAATACGATGGAACGAGGGAACTGGTTTCCAGATTCCAATGCCACGAGTCTTTCGTATCCGAGCATGTAAATTTTTGTAATCGGTTCATTAGATTATCTAATTAGGCTTGTTCATATCATTCTCTTATCTGTCGTCTCCAACTCCAAAGCCTATCCCCATTATTCCATTTTTCAGCAACCATACATTGTTTATGGTTTCCCAAAGCATAATATTCTTCCAAACAACCATACGGTAACTCAGTGGAGCTCTCTTTTTCCAAGAAAAGTGAACAATTAGTTTGGCGTGCACTTTTNCATCAGTCAGGTACACTGCCTGGTGGGGATTGCAAGCTTCTCGAGATCCCTCGAGAGGTAAAACGTAGTGCGTGTTGCAATCCACGCGCATCAAGTGTGTGTATTTTGAAATCAAGTGTGTGTACACAAGGTGTATAAGTGTGTGTATAAAGATTGTATGGGAAGTTGGTAGATTGATAGAATATTATGTGGGAGTATGTGAAGGTTGTGTGTGAGTAAGGGGAGACACAAGGTACACATTGTGTAAGAAGTGTAAGAGAATATTGTAAGAGAATGTTGAGAATGATTTTGGGAAGGATTGTGGGAGATTTGGTATATTTGGCTTTTTGTAAAAATGAGATTAAGAATAAGATTAAGAAATAATCTAATTGTCATTAAGAAGAAAATGTTTAGACAATTAAGATTATAAGTTGAGAAATTCATAGGTTACTTATTAGTTCAAGTAACACAACGTCGAGAATCCATAGGTTCATATCTCGTGACTTTCCACGACTCGACGTTCTCAACTAATACCTTGGTTCAAACAAGTTAAGTGCTTTGCCTTGAGGTAAAGAATAACCCACGTGGGAAAGGATACGTTTACGCAAAGTGACCTTTGACTTAGTTTGACCAATAAGGGAGTAAACCCGTTACGTAATTAGAGAAGACGTATCACGGGATATGAGCATATGGATGCTTTCACATGATGTTACGTGAAATATATAAGCTCCCTAAGTTTATAAAAGCCTTGGCTAGAGGCGATTAGTTAGAAAACATGAGTTGGCGTTTTCCCGTAAATGGGTGCTTTAAAAGTTGGATCTCTCTAATCCCAAAACGCGTTTCGAGTGTTCTCAATTAAGCACATAGCATATTCATACCTGTATTGAAAGATCCACATTTGTCGGGTAAGAGGAAAGCCGACTTTCAAATTTCGCCCGAAGCCATACAGTGGCCTGGCGCGTTGACGCGCGGGCAGCGCGCCAGGAGCAGATGGGCTCCGGGGAATTTGGCTACAGTTTGATATTTTATGTGTTTCGTATGTTTATTTTTCATCATTAAAACATTAGGAGATCTTGATAATGTTGCCTCAACACTGTCGTACAATACGATGGAACGAGGGAACTGGTTTCCAGATTCCAATGCCACGAGTCTTTCGTATCCGAGCATGTAAATTTTTGTAATCGGTTCATTAGATTATCTAATTGGGCTTGTTCATATCATTCTCTTATCTGTCGTCTCCAACTCCAAAGCCTATCCCCATTATTCCATTTTTCAGCAACCATACATTGTTTATGGTTTCCCAAAGCATAATATTCTTCCAAACAACCATACGGTAACTCGGTGGAGCTCTCTTTTTCCAAGAAAAGTGAACAATTAGTTTGGCGTGCACTTCTTGATAAACTTCCTACTCGGACCAATCTTGCAGCTCGAGGTATCGAAGTCCCAGATATCTGGGTCCAGTTTGTAGTAACGAGCTTGAAGACTTTTCCCACTTGTTCAGCACATGCAATGTTGAAGTAGATATTTGGAATGCTATTTTTATTTGGCTTGGTCCTACAAGAACCAACTCAATTAGTGATCTTCTTCTTTAGATTGATAACAACAACTTGGTGGCTAAGAAGAAAAAAGTTATTGATATTGTTTGTCTCATTTGTTGTTGGAGTATTTGGCGGTTCTGAAATGATAAAATTTTTAAAAATGACTCGACTCGAAAAGATGGTATAGTTGATTCCATTAAGGAGTTATCTTTCTTATGGATTTGTAATCGTAGTAAAAAGTTAGTTAGTAGTTGGACAGACCGGCTTAAAGAACCCTAATGGGTTGTACTTTCTAGCCTCTGGCTAGTATTTGTTTTCCAATGAGTGAGGTGTGTAATCAATCTCTTACCTCCGAATTTACTCTACAATGGTTCATTACCTACTACGGAGGTTGTGGGATCCACCTCCATATAAGCCACTTAGGGGGTGTTTACCAAATTAAGTGGTTCTATATGAACCACTTAATTAGCCACTTAATTGGGAGAGTGAAACTTTAATGCTCCCACCAATTAAGAGGCATTAAGGGTTTGGGCCCACTTTTCTTCCCTACTAAGAAGAAAAGAAACACCCCCTTAATGGGTAGTATTAAGTATAGGCTTTGGCATATAGATTTTTTTTAGAAAGGGGCTTTGGCATATAGATGATTTAATAAAAATATACTCCGTATATTTCATATTGCTTGGGCATATCACTCTTAGCATTAAATAAAAAAAGAAACACCCCATTTAGTTGTTTAAAAAAAAAACAAACAAACAAAAAAAAAAATATATATAAACCATACCCAGGACGTTATACGTACCTACCGTATAATATCATATAGATATACACGTAATGAGCTACGATATAACTATACCTATCTTATAAAAACGAGATGTGATACATGACTTAATAATAGCAGTAACCGTGACCTACCTCATTAAATACTTGTACATTTTGGAAATGAATAGGTTTCAGGGAGTTTTCGATATAGTACTGTGAAATAGGCTACGCTTAGATGTACAGGCTAGGGCCACGACCCCAAATTGGTAAAACTTGCAACATCTTTTCACATTTCACATCGTTGGTCTCCTTCTTATACCCCCCAGAATTCCATATCAAAAACAATATATTGTGGTAATCTTTCAAAAAAAACAAAATTATTGGTTAAGGCTTTTGGAGAAAGTATTCTTACCTTCCCTATCGTTTTACGGAGTAGGTTCCACAAAACTCCTTAGACAAGTGTAGTACAATTTAGTGATTAATGACAAATCATCAATAATCAGATTTACAAATAAATTTTCATACAGAAGAATAATTCACCTTCTGTTACAGAATAATCAATTTACAAAATTTGTCCCAATAGCAGTGAATTACTAGCGACTAATCCTTCAAGTAAAAAAATAAAATAAAAACATACTTTGAGTTCTATTGGTAGTCATTTGTTTGCTTTGAACAGACGTTTCTAAAGAACCAGACGCGCTTTTTTTTTTTTTTTTTTTTTTTTCTTTGCGTTTTTTTTTTTTTTTTTTTTGCCATCAATTTGAGAAACTCCACTGGCTAATGAGTCCTAGAGTAATAGTACCATCACTGCCAATGTACCTTAAGGTTAGATAAGAAAAGGCTACGTCTCATGACAAATTTATAACACAACGTTGATAATGAACACAACCTACTCACGAATAATATTTAGTACTTAATTAATCATCTCCTTTCCTTTTCAACTCCACATCTTCCTATAAATATCCCGACATTTTTTTTGAAACTTTTTTGTAATATTTTTGTAAATGTAGCATCCTCTTAAATAAATTACTATGATATATAAAATGAGATCGGTTATTGTTAAATCTCCTAAAATGAACCAAAAATGAGATTGGTTATTGTTAAATCTCCTAAAANCCCACATTTTTTTTTGAAACTTTTTTGTAATATTTTTGTAAATGTAGCATCCTCTTAAATATTTTTGTTTGCTTTTTTGGAACAACGTATCTAAAGACAGACTTTCATCAATTTTGAGAATCTCCAATGCTATGGAGTCTATAGTAATAGTACCATCACGCCATGTTACCTAAGGTTTAGATAAAGAAAATGCTACGTTCATACAAATTTTATAAACAAACTTTGATAAAACCACTACTCACGAATAATATTTATATTAATTAATCATCTCTTTTCCTTTTCAACTCACATCTTCCTATAAATGTATCCCACATTTTTTTTTGAAACTTTTTTGTAATATTTTTGTAAATGTAGCATCCTCTTAAATATTTTTGTTTGCTTTTTTGGAACAACGTATCTAAAGACAGACTTTCATCAATTTTGAGAATCTCCAATGCTATGGAGTCTATAGTAATAGTACCATCACGCCATGTTACCTAAGGTTTAGATAAAGAAAATGCTACGTTCATACAAATTTTATAAACAAACTTTGATAAAACCACTACTCACGAATAATATTTATATTAATTAATCATCTCTTTTCCTTTTCAACTCACATCTTCCTATAAATGTATCCCACATTTTTTTTTGAAACTTTTTTGTAATATTTTTGTAAATGTAGCATCCTCTTAAATATTTTTGTTTGCTTTTTTGGAACAACGTATCTAAAGACAGACTTTCATCAATTTTGAGAATCTCCAATGCTATGGAGTCTATAGTAATAGTACCATCACGCCATGTTACCTAAGGTTTAGATAAAGAAAATGCTACGTTCATACAAATTTTATAAACAAACTTTGATAAAACCACTACTCACGAATAATATTTATATTAATTAATCATCTCTTTTCCTTTTCAACTCACATCTTCCTATAAATGTATCCCACATTTTTTTTTGAAACTTTTTTGTAATATTTTTGTAAATGTAGCATCCTCTTAAATATTTTTGTTTGCTTTTTTGGAACAACGTATCTAAAGACAGACTTTCATCAATTTTGAGAATCTCCAATGCTATGGAGTCTATAGTAATAGTACCATCACGCCATGTTACCTAAGGTTTAGATAAAGAAAATGCTACGTTCATACAAATTTTATAAACAAACTTTGATAAAACCACTACTCACGAATAATATTTATATTAATTAATCATCTCTTTTCCTTTTCAACTCACATCTTCCTATAAATGTATCCCACATTTTTTTTTGAAACTTTTTTGTAATATTTTTGTAAATGTAGCATCCTCTTAAATATTTTTGTTTGCTTTTTTGGAACAACGTATCTAAAGACAGACTTTCATCAATTTTGAGAATCTCCAATGCTATGGAGTCTATAGTAATAGTACCATCACGCCATGTTACCTAAGGTTTAGATAAAGAAAATGCTACGTTCATACGAATTTTATAAACAAACTTTGATAAAACCACTACTCACGAATAATATTTATATTAATTAATCATCTCTTTTCCTTTTCAACTCACATCTTCCTATAAATGTATCCCACATTTTTTTTTGAAACTTTTTTGTAATATTTTTGTAAATGTAGCATCCTCTTAAATAAATTACTATGATATATAAAATGAGATCGGTTATTGTTAAATCTCTTAAAATGAACCAAAAATGAGATTGGTTATTGTTAAATCTCCTAAAATGAACCAAAACTTTTCTTAATTTTTTTATTGTTTTATATATTTTTTGTAATTTTTGTAATTTTTTATTATAAAATTAATAAACAGAAATTACAAAACAGAATATAGGTTAACAAGTTAAAAGTAGAAAACACAAAAAATACGAAGCAAAAAACATTTAAAAAAAAAGTATTGTTTTGTTAATAAAGTAGATAAAACTAACAAAAAAAGTGTGAAACATAAAATATAAAGTTTAACAAGTCAGAAGTAGTAAAAAACAAAATATACGTAACAAAAAATAATTAAAAGGCTATTTTATCCTGTCAATAAAGTGAGTAAGCGAGGGTAGCAATAGTAGTATCTTGGGGTGCCAATTCTTGATACGACACGAAACACGACCAGTTACCGACACGAAAAAACGGTTAGGTTTGAGGCTAAACAAGTTCGGGTTGAAAATAAGACGACGCGCAAAATTGTTTAATAAGTAAGTTTGGTTTGAGTTGAGATTTTCAACCAGATATCAACCTGTCAACATGTATTTTAAAAATACGATTAAAAATATTAAAAATTAGAAGTTATATGCTTAGTTTTGATACAATAAGACCTAACTATTTTGTGTCTCTATCTTGTGATATATGATTGATTTTCGACATATTTTATAATGACATATACTTATGTCAATATAGTTATCGTGTTGCTTAAACGGTTTTTAAAATAAACTTTATTATATCTAATAGTCCTACTTTATTCATTTTCATATCATAAACGGATCGACACGACTAACTCGTTTAATAAACGTGTTCCAGTTATGGTTGAACTTCTTAAAACGAGTAACTAAATAGGCCTTGTTTCGGTTGAGATATTTGAACCCGTCAAGCGGACACGGCCCAAATTATCACCCCTATAAAATTATTCATTTACTTTTATACATTTATAAAAGTGCGTAAATCACAAACTTCTGCTTTTAAACGGATCCTTTCTTTTCAAAAGTAAGTGATTGGGACTCACTTACACCATCCCTCTTTAGTTATAACTATGAACTTTTACTTTCTCTTTCAGATTTGCATATGCATTGGAAAAGTTTATAGATGAAGACACATCATTTTCGGGTCACCAAAGACATTTTATATAAATCGTATTGGAGATGCTATAAAAAAAAGTGAGAAAACGTGACGGCTAAAAAGTAATGGAAAGTTCTAAATGTTTTAAAACTAAATTACGGTAGTGTATGTGCAAGAGCCATTTTTAGAAAAGTATATTACACTCTCCGTCACAAAATAAATGTATTGTTTTAACTTTTTGATTTTTCTTAAACTTTAATTTTAACTATCCTTTTATTAATATAATTGTTATCAAATATTATATAATACAAATAAAAATATATAAGATCAAACTTTTTAAAAAAAAAAGAAGTTAATTTGAGGACAGAGGGAGTAGCATTTAATTATGTGTTTGGTGAAACTTTCAGAATCACAATCGACATATGAATTGTAGGGTAGAATGATTACATGAGATGGATATAATCCAACCTCTTGTAAGTGGTATGGAGTATGGAAAATATCAAGGAATGAGCCCATAACTTGAAAACCATATATGTCAACCAAACATGTACAATCATAGTCATTATCATTCCCTTATTCCCGTACCTCCCAACCAAATGCAACTTAAGAGAAATTGAATAATCAAGTTTTTCTGAATATTGCTAATTTTAAGAAGTGACTGGCATTTTAATTTTGAAATGGACTCCAACTTTGACTACCATCTAATCAAGCCAGCTGGATCTATGATTGAGAGAGTACATCTCCTGCCAATTCTATGACAACCCTTTCAATTATTACATTTATTCCACCATTAATCTGATCTTGTAATTATATCATATCATTTAC
>LBNU01028236.1:108091-121210 GCA_014162995.1 Artemisia annua | reverse complement strand
TTTTCCTAGGTTCTACATAATATTTAGTATTTTTAATTATTTTTCTAGAATTTTTACTGTTCATTTGTTAATTCTTAGATTTAATTTTAATTAAAACAGTTTAATTAGAAAAACCAAAAAGAAATTAGAATAGTTGTTAAATTTTAATCTGATTTTCATTTTTATAATTTTTCTAGCTTTGTCACATTAATTAGAACCTGTAAAAATTAATTTTGTAATTTTCCTTTTTCATTTTCTAATTTTTCTCTTTTAAATAGTTTAATTAGGTTTTAAATATTAATTAAGTTTTTAATTTATAAAAAATCCACAAAAAGACAAAAATATTTCTTTTTAATTTTTATAAATATTTTAAGTCACTTTAGATTTTTAGAAATTATTTTTGTAATTTTCTAAGTTAAATTTGTAATAAAAATCTTTTTAGGATTAATATAAATAGTTTTTAAGTAAATTAAAATAGTTTATATTAAATAATTAATATTAAATTAATATAATATTAGTAAAATATTTTCTTTTTAGATTTTAATTTTTCTTTAAATTATAAGTTTCAAAATTTTCATTTTACACCCTTTAAGTTTGGAACTTTTCATTTTTAGCCCCTGTAGTTTAGAAGTTGTTACTTTTAGTCCCTGTACTTTGCTTAATTGCATTTTGTGTTATATATTTGTCATATCTGTCATTGTACATTTTCATTTTCAATTCCAAGCAATCATTAGTGTAAAATCAAATCATAATCTCTTTCTGGTTACTATTCCTGATCACTCTTCCCAAAACGTTTTCAAAATACCATTTCAATCTCGCTGGGACATAACGACCCGGGGAAACACTATACTCTCCAGGATTTCATTGCACCTCGTCTCAAGCTTTCAGGGTTTATTTGTTACGGTTAGCCATTCACAAGTGGCTAGCTTGTGTGACAATACCTGTTTGTTCTGAGACGAATCAATGAACGTGACCCTCAGCAGATAGTGTTCGAGATGAATGATAAGCAGACATATGTTCATGTGGGTCCCAACCGTGCATGGTTCAGTAATTATGTCGGCGAGCTGGTTAGGTCACTGCCACTCCACTATCCCTCATGGCACAAATTTGATGCAGCGGCTAAGGCTGCCTTCATGGCCCGACTCGGGGTCAGTTATTTTATTTTCCTTTTAATTATATCTATATATTTATTTAAATTTGTTTAATTGTGTATATTTATTTAAATTTGTTTATTTATTTATATCTTTATGTTAATATTAACTATATTTGATTGCAGGAATTCTTCGACTTGACTCCCCACATGCGCAAGCCGCAGTGGANACTCCTCCCAAACTAACCAGTCAACCAGGTGTGGTCAATAAGTCAAATCTGAGAGAGGAGAGATCAATTTATGATCCGTTGAAAGCACAGTGTATTCACAGGTCGTTAAGTCCCAACGAGGTTGAAATTGTATTTTGGAAACATTATGGGAATGAGTGATTAGGAGATATTAACCAGATAATGATTTGGATTTGTTTACACTAATGGAAATGAGATAAATAACAAATATTAACAATTACTGGGAATCAGATAAACTAAAAACGTATTTAAATGCAAATGCGTACTGAAAAGGTGGGAATCACACAAATAAACTAGAGGGGGTGAAAATGACTTTTTTACAAACTTAATATTAAAAGAAAATTTTATAAAAAAGAAAAATATTTTTTGATTATTTTATTATTAGATATTAATTAAAAATAATTTAATACTTATTATTAATATTTAAATTCAACTAAATATAACAAAATATCAAATAAAGCTAAGAAAAATACAAATTCACTTTTAAAAATTATATTTTTTTTTTTTTGCCTTTTTCTGAATTTTATATTAATTAATTACTAATTAAGACTATTTAACTAATTTAAATTACTAAAAATAACAAAATGACTTAGAAAATTAGGAAAATTTTTACAAAACTAAATAACCACTATAGGAATCCTAGAAAATTATAAAAAATTTATAAAAATTATTATTTAAACTATTTTACTAATTATTAACTTAATTATTACTTAAATACTATTTTTAACTATTTTAGTTATGAAAAATAGAAAATGAATAGTGAAAATTATGAAAAATTTCCTAAAATTATTTTATGATATATAAAACCTAGAAAAATTATAAAAAGCTACTGTTGTTAAATAAAATTAATAAAACTATTTAATTACTAATATTACCTAATTATTGTTAAATCTAATATTAATTGTGAAAAATACTAAATGAAAAGAGAAAAATTTAGAAAAATTATTAAAGATACTAAAAGTGAACAGGAACCTATGAAAAATATAAAAAGCTATCACTTTCTTAAAAGTGATGATTTTTGGATTTTTCTTTTTGAAAACTGATTATATATAAAAATAAGCAACTTTTACAAAGACAAACTTTTGGTAATTTAAAAATAAGCACTTTGGACACTAAAATGCTTAACGGATGATTTTTTTTTATATTTATAATGCAAAAGCTATTAATAAGCTACACAGGGAACACAAGCTAGAAAATAAGATGCAAACAACTTATATGAACACAAAATAACCAAGAAAGGAAGAAAAAGCACACTGAATAAGCTAAAAACAACAAATAAGCACTTTAAATAACTCACAGACCAAATCAAGCCTACAGGCTAAATTGCAGCCCTATGTGGGGCCCACAAATAAGCTCAAGAGTCAAAAAGGGCTTTTGACCCAATAAGCTAACCTAGAGGGCTTCTCAAAAAGCCAAGGGGCTTAAGCTAGGTCCCACAATTGAATTCACAAATTGCTTGTGAAGTTGGGCTCATATATTGATTACCCAGTATGCACAGTGATATGGGACAAGATAAAAGCTACAAGCAGCCCAATTAGATAAGCTAGGAAACCAAAAATGAGCACTGATCCTACAAGCTAAGCTGGTAAGCTTTTCAAAAAGCTAAGAAATTTGAGGTGGGGACCACTATTGAACACTATGCATGCTTATGAAAATAGTGCCAAGTCTGTGACACAGGGGAAGTCACAGACCAAATGGTCAACTTTGGGTGAGCTTATTTATAAGCAAATGGATTCCAAAATGGAATTTTCTTTTTGAAAAAGGTAAACAACCAACAAAACAACACAAACCAATAAAAACTTTGGATTTCCAATCCCTAATACTACACCAGATCTGGTAGTTTTGGCTATTTAACAGCTTTGGAAATTTTTGACTTTCTAATGAACACTAAATATTTAACTTTTATGAGATTTGATTCTATTCTATGGACTGATTAAGTTATGTTAAGCTATAATAAGACTAAATTAAGCTAAGTTATCTACTTATGAAGTGTTTTGAGGAAAACCTGGGCCAAAAATCCTTATAGTAACCAAATTAGATGAGATCAAAGTTAAATTTAACTTTTTGCCTAATGACCACTAGATTTTATGGTTTGACTGTGTTATTAGGACCCTAAGTGACTTGTACCAATAGAGAACAACAACAAGCATACACAGGAACACACTTATGACAGCAAATCCAAGCAACCTCTTAAAACTGTGAAAGAGAGATTTTCAAAGAGTTACACTGATTTGGGACTTAAGTTTGATGCAGATGCTCAACTTATAATGAAAGAGTTTAATTGAAGCACAAAAGTACCAAAGATAACAAAAACTCCTCAGAGGGACAACCATGGGTGGTATGTCCCCTCCAAAGTAGTGCTTCAACCTATGACCATTCACTTTAAATTTGGGACCATCGGGTTGAGATAACTCAACGGTTCTGTAACGGAATACTTTGGTAACAGTGAAAGGCCTAGACCAACGGGTTTTGAGTTTGCCTGAGAAGATCTTTAATCGTGAATTGAAAAGAAGGACTCGATCACCGACGTTAAAAACACGGTTCTTGATTTTAGAGTCATGAATCTTCTTTGTCTTTTCTTTGTAGATCAAAGAGTTCTCGTATGCCTGATCATGAAGTTCATTTAATTCATTTAGCTGAACTTTACGGTGATCACCCGCTGTCTGAAGATCAAAGTTAGCATGCTTCAAGGCCCAGTAGGCTTTGTGCTCAAGCTCAATCGGCAGATGACACGCCTTTCCGTATACAAGTTTATAAGGAGTACACCCGACGGGTTTTTTTTATGCAATACGGAAGGCCCAAAGTGCATCATCCAGTTTATCTGACCAAGAGGCACGGTTTTCACCTACGGTCTTCTCAAGAATCCTTTTAATACCACGGTTTGAAACCTCCACTTGCCCACTTGTTTGGGGGTGATACGCGGTGGAAAGACGGTGAGTGACACCATACTTAAGCATGACTTTTTCGAATTGATCATTGCAAAAGTACGTACCACGATCACTAATGATGGCACGTGGAGTTCCGAACCTAGCAAAAAGAGATTTCAAAAATTTCACGACAACTCGGGCATCATTGGTGGGTAATGCTTTTGCCTCGACCCATTTTGACAAGTAGTCAACAGCCACGAGTATGTATTTGTTTCCTCAAGATGATGGAAATGGCCCCATAAAGTCAATGCCCCAGACGTAAAAAATTTCACAGAGTTGGATGGCGTTTTGAGGCATCTCATCCTTCTTTGAAATATTCCCGTGACGCTGACAAGCGGCACAAGCTTTAACTAAGTCATGAGCATCTTTGTAGATTGTGGGCCAGTAGAAACCGGTATCAAACACCTTTTTAGCGGTGTAATTAGGACTATGATGTCCCCCCGTGGGTCCATCATGGCAAGCTTTGAGAATATCCATGGCTTCTTGGCCATGGACACACCGTCTGATGACTTGATCGACACAGATTTTGAACAAGTAGGGGTCGTCCCAGAAGTAATGTTTAACGTNTTTTAGCGGTGTAATTAGGACTATGATGTCCCCCCGTGGGTCCATCATGGCAAGCTTTGAGAATATCCATGGCTTCTTGGCCATGGACACACCGTCTGATGACTTGATCGACACAGATTTTGAACAAGTAGGGGTCGTCCCAGAAGTAATGTTTAACGTCTTTAAAGAATTTGTTTTTCTTTTGGGACGACATCCCTTTCACGAGAAAGTTACCCGCATGGTAGTTTACAAAGTTGGAAAACCATGGGGTAATAGAGTCACCATGAAAAGAAATCCCATTGAGTGTCTCGAGAGGAAATGTATCATTTATTTCCTTTTTCTCGAACACATCCTGATAAGGGTTTTCTAATCGGGATAAGTGATCAGCCGCTAGGTTCTCAGCTCCTTTTTTATCACGGATGATGATATCAAATTCTTGCAGGAGGAGAACCCATCAGAGGAATCTCGGCTTTGCATCTTGTTTGGCAAAGAGATATTTCAGAGCCAAGTGATCCGTATACACTATGCATTTTGTCAAGATTAAGTATGGCCGAAACTTCTCAAAAGCATACACCACAGCTAATAATTTTTTTTCCGTTGTGGTGTAATGAGTCTGAGCTTCGTTCATAGTTTTACTTGCATAATGTATAGGCTGGAAGTGTTTAGTTTTTCGTTGCCCCAAGACCGAGCCTATAGCAAAATCACTTGCATCGCACATGAGTTCAAAAGGCAAGTCCCAATCGGGGGCAACTAAGATGCGTGCTTCGGTAAGCTTTTTCTTGAGAGTCTGAAAAGCTTCGATGCACTCGGCAGAGAAGATGAAAGGAGCATCTTTTTCAAGAAGATGAGTCATGGGCCGGGCGATTTTAGAAAAATCTTGTATGAATCGACGATAGAATCCGGCATGACCAAGGAAACTCCTGACACCTTTGAAAGTGGCGGGAAGAGATAATTTAGCAATGACATCGACTTTAGCTCAGTCAACCTCAATCCCGCTCTTAGAAATCTTATGGCCGAGGACAATGCCCTCTTTAACCATAAAGTGACTCTTCTCCCAATTTAGACAGAGATTGGTGTCTTCACACCATTTGAGCATGTTTTCTAAATGGGAGAGACATGATTGGAAAGAATCCCTAATGACCGAGAAATCATCCATAAAGACCTCCATAGTTTTCCCGATCATTTCGTGAAATATGGCCATCATACACCGATCAGATCAATGGGAATCTGAAAGTAACCCGAGAAACCATCTAGGAAACAATAGTACTCGTTTCCCGCTAATCTCTTGAGCATTTGGTACATGAAGGGTAGAGGAAAATGGTCTTTACGGGTAGTGTCATTTAACTTTCGATAGTCAATGCATACTCTCCATCCCGTAACCAATCGAGTTGGAATCAACTCATTTTCTTCATTTGTGACAACAGTAATGCCACCCTTTTTAGGAACACAGTGAATGGGACTAACCCAAGGACTATCAGAGATAGGGTAAATTAATCCAGCATCAAGAAGCTTGATGACCTCTTGTTTGATAACCTTATGGATTTTAGGATTAACTCTTCTCTGTTGTTGAACCGCTGGTTTAAAGTCATCCTCCATTAAGATTTTGAGGGTACAGAATTCAGGGTTAGTACCCTTGATGTCAGAGAGTTTCCAAGCAATTGCTTGCTTGTGTGACTTCAAGACCTTTATAAGATCAGCTTTTTCCTCATCTTTTAAGTCTTTTGCAATTATGACGGGTAATTTATCATCACCCTCCAGAAATGCGTACTCGAGATGAGGTGGTAAGTCCTTAAGTTTGACCTCAGGAAATTCAACAGTTTTCTCAAAATATTTGATTTCCTCGTTATGAAGTTTTTGTGGAAGAACAGGAGGAGGAGAGAGATCTTTGTTCAACAGCTTCTCAAGGAGGAGTATATCCATCTCTGGGTCAATCTCTTTGCTATCAATTCCATCGGGAATCGAATCACTTTTGAGAAAAGCCTCTATTTCCTCTAAGATGAAATGACTTCCCTCAAACGGAGTTAGGGAAGGAGAAGAATTAGCAATGATAGGTTGAGAAGAGGGAGTGGGATTGCCACTCAAAGAATTATCGATGAAACCAAGAATTTCTTGAGAATACTCTTCGGAAGCAACATCGATGATATCGATTCTGTTAATTTCTGCTGCGTCATAATTGGAAGAGTATCTCGAAGTTTGATCAAGGTTGAACGTGATGGTTTCATTACCAACACGGCCCGTTCTTAGGAATCCCCTCCCTAAAATGAGAGGAACCCTCGGGTTTGCATCGAAATCAACAATCACAAAATCGGCCGGAAAATGGAACTCTCCTACTTTCACAAACACATCTTCGGCAATGCCGAGGGGACGAGATATAGAGCGATCTGCAAGCTCAAGAGTCATGCAGGTTGGAGTGAGTGCCAGAAGAGAAAGTTTCTTCCATACTGAGTGAGGCATCAAGTTGATGCTTGCACCAAGATCGGCCAAGGCAAAGCATTCAACCATTCCCGGGAAAATGCAAGGAATGAGAAATTTCCCGGGATCTCCCAGCTTTTCGGGAATCTGTTTCAACAAAACCGCAGAGCATTTTTCGTTTAATGAAGTTTTTGCCATCTCAAAGAGTTTTTCCTTGTTGTTTAGCAGATTTTTGATTGTTGATGCAAACTTGGGCATCAGAAGAAGAGCATCCTCGAAGCTTATATCAAAATGTAATTCTTTAAAAATTTGGAGAAATTTGTCCAGTTGGTGACTAGCTTTTTCGCGGAGCTTTTGATCTTGTAAATGTGATGGATAAGGGATCAAAGGCTTGGGGTTTGGTTTTTCAACGGGAATCACTGGAGGTTCAAAAACAACTCCAGGTTTGGATTTGGGTCTCGGGACCGGGACAACTTGAGGGTGGACGTCATCGGTATCTCCGTTATTAGCAGGAAGTACCGTGTCCGTAGTAACCTCAGGTTCAGGTTCCGCTACCTTGGGAGGAAGAGAAGAAGAGGTAGCAGGAGCCGTGGGTCCTTGGTATGAAACTCCACTTCGGGTGGTGATCGCCTTAACATTGCCCCTAGGATTAGCGACCGTGTTGCTAGGAAGTGTTCCTGAGCCCGAGGGTCGATCATTTAAAGACTTCTTCAGTTCAGAGATTTGGCTCACCAATAACTGATTTGTTTCCTCTTGGGATTTCATGAATTGTTTTAAAAACTCATCGGAGGAAGACTGGGGTTGAACAACATTTTGATTTTGGTTTTGGTTAGGAAAATTTTGAGCACGGTTGTTTTGAAAATTTCCTTGATGTTGGTTGTTATTACCCTGAAATTGTTTCCCTTGTGAAAATTATTACTTTGATTATGAAAATTCCCTTGATTACCATGACCTTGATTTCTTTGAAAATTTCCTTTGTTTTGAAAACCCTGATTTTGACCGGAATTGAAATTCCCTTGGTTGTTAAAACCTTGGTTCATTCGATTTTGGTTCTGATTCTGATGAAAATTTTGGTTCCGGTTTTGAGCATTTTGGTTTTGAGACTGATTAAAACCGGGTGGTCCGAGATAATTGTTGGAACGATAGCTTAAGAGATTACGGTCCCCTTGTGGTTGGTAAGAGCTACCCCCCGTATTGTAGGAACCTTGAGCAGCATATACGTTCTCGTGAGTGAAGCCACCGGTGGCTGGGCACTCAGTATATGGATGTGGACCACCACATGTTTCACAACTATGACTGACAGCTCTGACTTGATGATTGATGTTCTGATTAGATTGATGCATTCTCAACATAGCAGTGGACAAATCATCCATCTTTTTAGTGAGAGCAGCTATTTCAGAGGAGGTTGGATTGACAGATTTACATGAATCATTCCTCTCAGCTGAGGAATCCCAGAAATTGTGGTGGGCAGTCATGTTTTCAATGAGATCATAGCACTCCTCGGGGGTCCTTTTCATGAAAGTCCCTCCAGCAGCAGCATTGATCGTGTCACGACGACGAAAATTCAAACCATTGTAGAAAGTATCTATGATGGTGATAAGAAGCATGTTGTGATTAGGACATCGATCAATTGCAAGCTTATAGCATTCCCATGCCTGAAATAAGGACTCATCGGGAAGCTGTCTGAAGTTGCTAATATCATTTCTCAATTTTTGTTACCATGGATGGTGGAAAATATTTTGCTAAGAACTTGGTAACCATTTCATCAAAATTATGGATCGAATTCTTCAGGAGACGATCAAACCAGGCAGTAGCATGATGAGTGAGAGAATATGGGAAGAGGTATAAGCGAAGGCAGTTGTTGGTGACACCATTCTGCTTCATACTCTGGGTGATGGTTAAAAATTTATCGATATGCTTGTTAGCATCGTCACCGGGTAAACCGTGGAACTGGCACGAATTCTGGACTTGCTGGATCATGTGGTGCTTGAGTCCAAGGTCCGTGGCTCCAATAGTGAGTGGTGCAATGGGTCCTCCCCTCCCTTGCATGGTGGGTTGACACAACTCCTCCATTGTTCGGAGATCAGGAATTGCATCACCATTATTGGAAGAGGGTGGTGGTGGTGGGTCATCGTCGGGCATTATTACGGGTGCTTCTTCAATTGCAAGCAGTTCAGCTATGCTTCTTTGACGATTTCTCCTTGACTGGGAACGAGTGTGCATGCACTAAAAATAATCAGAATTAAAACAAGACCGAGGCAAAATGACAGAGAACTTAAACCAATAACCAGAATGTGAATGGCTTCTTTGAAAAAGGTACACCAATTCACAAGAGTACAATGGCAACTTTTAATCTTTCGTTTGGGAACTTATTAATGGTCATACCCCCAGTTGGGTGGTATTCTTCCTTGATTTGCGGTGGTAATATTTTATGTATTTATTTAACAAGAAAACAAATGTTTTTGGCTTTTTGTGGGTGTGTGTGAAAAAAATTTGGGAATTATTTTTTGAATCGATTCGTTAACCGAAATCGTTCCTTTAAGACTACTCGCAGGGTGGCGGAAGAGAAAGAATGGATCTCTTTTCGGTTCGCAATTTAATGTCAGAACCTCCGTATTCCACCTGTATAGGTTGTAATCTTAAAGATAACGAAGTAATTTAACTTCACGATTTGTTTTGTTGTTTATGATTTTTTTGGTGTTGTTAACACTTCAGGAGAAGTGTTAATGACTGTTTTTCGATTTTTACAAAAAATTTACAAAGTGATGTGATTTGAACAAGGAGGGTTTTGAAAATCACTAAACTTAAACATTTTTAAAAACACGCAACAACCTCCCCGGCAGCGGCGCCAAAACTAACCAGTCAACCAGGTGTGGTCAATAAGTCAAATCTGAGAGAGGAGAGATCAATTTATGATCCGTTGAAAGCACAGTGTATTCACAGGTCGTTAAGTCCCAACGAGGTTGAAATTGTATTTTGGAAACGTTATGGGAATGAGTGATTAGGAGATAGTAACCAGATAATGATTTGGATTTGTTTACACTAATGGAAATGAGATAAATAACAAATATTAACAATTACTGGGAATCAGATAAACTAAAAACGTATTTAAATGCAAATGCGTACTGAAAAGGTGAGAATCACACAAAAATAAACTAGAGGGGGTGAAAATGACTTTTTTACAAACTTAATATTAAAAGAAAATTTTATAAAAAAGAAAAATATTTTTTGATTATTTTATTATTTGATATTAATTAAAAATAATTTAATACTTATTATTAATATTTATATTCAACTAAATATAACAAAATATCAAATAAAGCTAAGAAAAATACAAATTCACTTTTAAAAATTATATTTTTTTTTTGCCTTTTTCTGAATTTTATATTAATTAATTACAAATTAAAACTATTTAACTAATTTAAATTACTAAAAATAACAAAATGACTTAGAAAATTAGGAAAATTTTTACAAAACTAATTAACCACTACAGGAATCCTAGAAAATTATAAAAAATTTATAAAAATTATTATTTAAACTATTTTACTAATTATTAACTTAATTATTACTTAAATACTATTTTTAACTATTTTAATTATGAAAAATAGAAAATGAATAGTGAAAATTATGAAAAATTTCCTAATATTATTTTATGATAAAACTATTTAATTACTAANACCAGATAATGATTTGGATTTGTTTACACTAATGGAAATGAGATAAATAACAATATTAACAATTACTGGGAATCAGATAAACTAAAAACGTATTTAAATGCAAATGCGTACTGAAAAGGTGAGAATCACACAAAAATAAACTAGAGGGGGTGAAAATGACTTTTTTACAAACTTAATATTAAAAGAAAATTTTATAAAAAAGAAAAATATTTTTTGATTATTTTATTATTTGATATTAATTAAAAATAATTTAATACTTATTATTAATATTTATATTCAACTAAATATAACAAAATATCAAATAAAGCTAAGAAAAATACAAATTCACTTTTAAAAATTATATTTTTTTTTTGCCTTTTTCTGAATTTTATATTAATTAATTACAAATTAAAACTATTTAACTAATTTAAATTACTAAAAATAACAAAATGACTTAGAAAATTAGGAAAATTTTTACAAAACTAATTAACCACTACAGGAATCCTAGAAAATTATAAAAAATTTATAAAAATTATTATTTAAACTATTTTACTAATTATTAACTTAATTATTACTTAAATACTATTTTTAACTATTTTAATTATGAAAAATAGAAAATGAATAGTGAAAATTATGAAAAATTTCCTAATATTATTTTATGATAAAACTATTTAATTACTAAAACTATAAAAAGCTACTGTTGTTAAATAAAAATTAATAAAACTATTTAATTACTAATATTACCTAATTATTGTTAAATCTAATATTAATTGTGAAAAATACTAAATGAAAAGAGAAAAATCTGGAAAAATTATTAAAGATACTAAAAGTGAACATGAACCTATGAAAAATATAAAAATGAAAATTGCTTTTTGCAAAAGCTGAACAAAACGAAATGGCTTAAATAAAAGCTATCACTTTCTTAAAAGTGATGATTTTTGGATTTTTCTTTTTGAAAACTGATTATATATAAAAATAAGCAACTTTTACAAAGACAAACTTTTTGTAACTTAAAAATAAGCATTTTGGACACTAAAATGCTTAACGGATGATTTTTTTTGATATTTATAATGCAAAAGCTATTAATAAGCTACACAGGGAACACAAGCTAGAAAATAAGATGCAAACAACTTATATGAACACAAAATAACCAAGAAAGGAAGAAAAAGCACACTGAATAAGCTAAAAACAACAAATAAGCACTTCAAACAACTCACAGACCAAATCAAGCCTACAGGCTAAATTGCAGCCCTATGTGGGGCCCACAAATAAGCTCAAGAGTCAAAAAGGGCTTTTGACCTAATAAACTAACCTGGAGGGCTTCTCAAAAAGCCAAGGGGCTTAAGCTAGGTCCCACAAATGAATTCACAAATTGCTTGTGAAGTTGGGCTCATATATTGATTACCCAGTATGCACAGTGATATGGGACAAGATAAAAGCTACAAGCAGCCCTATTAGATAAGCTAGGAAACCAAAAATGAGCACTGATCCTACAAGCTAAGCTGGTAAGCTTTTCAAAAAGCTAAGAAATTTGAGGTGGGGACCACTATTGAACACTATGCAAGCTTATGAAAATGGTGCCAAGTCTGTGACACAGGGGAAGTCACCGACCAAATGGTCAACTTTGGGTGAGCTTATTTATAAGTAAATCGATTCCAAAATGGAATTTTCTTTTTGAAAAAGGTAAACAACCAACAAAACAACACAAACCAATAAAAACTTTGGATTTCCAATCCTTAATACTACACAAGATCTGGTAGTTTTGGCTATTTAACAGCTTTGGAAATTTTTGACTTTCTAATGAACACTAAATATTTGACTTTTATGAGATTTGATTCTATTCTATGGACTGATTAAGTTATGTTAAGCTATAATAAGACTAAATTAAGCTAAGTTATCTACTTATGAAGTGTTTTGAGGAAAACTTGGGCCAAAAATCCTTATAGTAACCAAATTAGATGAGATCAAAGTTAAATTTGACTTTTTGCCTAATGACCACTAGATTTTATGGTTTGACTGTGTTATTAGGACCCTAAGTGACTTGTACCAATAGAGAACAACAACAAGCATACACAGGAACACACTTATGACAGCAAATCCAAACAACCTCTTAAAACTGTGAAAGAGAGATTTTCAAAGAGTTACACTGATTTGGGACTTAAGTTTGATGCAGAAGCTCAACTTATAATGAAAGAGTTTAATTTAAGCACAAAAGTACCAAAGATAACAAAAACTCCTCAAAATCAATACTATGCTAATTT
>LBNU01028236.1:95692-108072 GCA_014162995.1 Artemisia annua | reverse complement strand
TTTTTTTTTGTATTTTTGATTTTCTATCACTAAGCTGTTTTTTATGTTTCTAATAGCTTTTAGAAGCTATATGGGAGCTTATGTGAACTATTGAGTCCAAAACAACAAATATTAACACTAATTAAGCTAGAAGAGATTTTTGGAATTCTAAGTTGCATAAACTGAACAATGGATAAAAACCTTGAAATTAATATTACTAAAGCTTCAAATTACATTAATAAAAGAGATTACAACATTGTTTTAACCAAGTTTTACACGAAAAACAGAGATTACATGAAAACGATTTAAAATTATACTAAGTAAACTACACACATCTTCTCTTGCTTCTTCTTCCTTTTATACTTGGAAAATTAGGGTTTGTGGAGGTCTTCTGAGCATATCCCATCAACAATCCTAGCCTTTGGATGAGCAGAAGCAATTTTGGCCATATATCCATTTTTGGCGCCAAAATTAAATATAGCCAATTGGGACAGTGGGGGGTGGTGCATTTATTGTGGAGGTGATGTTAGGTGAAGGTTGGTTGGGTGGTGGAGAAGTGACTGGCAAGTGGTGATGGTGGGTGGTGAAACCAGGGTGGTTTCTGGTTTTGGTGGAGTGGGAGGGAAGGTTGTTGTTAGACTGGTTTGTTTGACCTTGATTTTATTAATAAAATGGGGGTTGGGCTGGTGATGGAGTTGGGCCAGCCAAAAGGGATGGGCCAAGGGTGTATTTTATTAGTGGGTTTGTTTTGGATTTTGGGTTGATAATAACACTTAGGTCCGTTTGGTTTGTAGTGTTATAACAAGGACCAAAAATGTAAAATCTAAAAAGTTGAGGGACCTGTTTTGCCAACTTATCAAAAGTATCTTCAAGGGTAAATCTTGCCAAGGATGAATAGTATAAGGACCACTTTTAATAATTTCCTATTTTTGAAACTTCAGGGACCAAACATGTAAATTCTCCAAACTTTTCACCCAAGGATCATTTTTGCCAAAGTTCAATAACACAACGACCATAATTGATAATTTCCAAAAATTTTAATCCCAGGGACTATTTTTGACAATCTTGCAAAGTTTAGGGGCTAATTGTGTAAACTTTTGAAATTTTTCACCAAAGGACTAATTATGACAACTTGTGATTTTCAAAGGACTTTGGTTGACTTTTCTTTCAAAACAAATGCTCAGGGACTAATTTTGACATGTTTTGAAAGTTGAGGGACTGAAACAGCCAATTATGCAAACTTTGTTCGTTTTTCATTTGTTTTCAATCATTTTGCATCTGAAACATATAAAACACAATCCTGGGATATTTTCAGTATTTTGATGCATATTTGAGTGTTTTGGATGTTTTGGCAGTTCAGATACGATAAAAATGATGAGTATTTACATACTCATCAGACACACCCAAATCGGAGATATTAGAACTGTAAGAAGGTCCTGCATGTATTTAGTTCATTAAGTAGTTTTGTTTTATTGTAATAGTACACTTTAATTCATCAGGATAGATGGGCATGTGTATGTGACTACGAAAAATCATACACACCTCTTAAAATTGATTTCCCATCAATTAAAGTTTATATGATGATGTCTTTCGTGACTTATATTAGTGCATTGATAACCTCTGTGTCTAGCTGAGCACTGCTTGGGCTGCCATACCCCTTCCTCGCCTATTTAATCTGACGTCTTTGGATGAATAGATAGTCATAAGTTATCATTAAGGGTGGACCCGTCGATATGATTAGAGCCAACGAGAAAGATTTAATTACATACACTTCATATAAAACTAGTAATAAAACAAGTGACAAGCTACTTAATTATCAGGACAAGTCTTCTTATAGTTTCTATTATCTATGTACGTGTATGCTATTCGCTGATTTGTGCTCATTAGCTCAATTTACTATTTAATAAAACCAATCTGTGCCAGTCTCTCAGGCTGAACCCCCATTGCGTTAGATTAAGCTGTAAAACTAACTTAGGATATTAAAATACTTATTAGGTTAATTAGATAAATCGTTCCACTCTTAGTGATCGACACTCTACTTACCATTATATACATACTGACCGGGTACACTGCTTGTTAAGTGTGTGTGTTATTGATAAGTTGGCTAAATATAAATGTAAAACTTGAGTAGCCATTAACACTGCTAAACTGCAACGGCCATCACGCGCATCACCTTCCATCATTAGTACACCAGAAGTAGTAATTACTGGAATAGTCTATAACACAGTAAATCTATTAATCCATTCTGCAGGCCACCTCCATTGTCCATTACACACCATATACTTGAGTTTCATATTTTGATCAAAGTCTGCAAGTGTCACTTCATTCATTTGAATGTGTATCACTTAAACTGTCAGGTCCCCACCATTTATCATGCCACAAAAAGATACTCTTCCATTACCAGTTTTACACCAAACATGTTTTCTCATTTTGTCTCTAAGATTCAGTATCTGCTTCCATCCATAGCTTGATTGAGTTGCATCATCAACATTCCATACACTAGCTCCTTTTAGCCTTACCACATTGATCCATTTTGCCTATAGGGACTCCTTTTGGCTAGCTACATTCCACAAATGTTTGGATATCAAAGTTTCATTCCATTTACCAAGGTCTTTGATCTCTAACCCACCCTCATTTTTAGGTTTGCATACTTGCTTCCATGCAATTTTGGCTTTTCCTTTAGACAACTTACCTTGACGCCACAAGAACCCTTTAAGAATTTTGTTGATATCATTAATCACAGCCTTGGGTAGAATGAAGACAGATGCCCAATAAACATGCATGGAGGACAAAACTGAGGCAATTAGTTGTAATCTTCCAGCATATGAGAGCATTTTATTCTTCAAATTGTTAACTTTGGCTTTAATCTTATCAATAAGTCCTTTGCAGTCAGTAAAAGTGAGTTGTTTAGTTATAAGAGGCACACCTAGATAAGAGACATGTAACACTCCAATTTTGAAAGGTAGAATGTCCAGTATGCTCTGCTTCACATGCTCTTGTACATTTCCAAAGAAGACAGTGCTCTTCCCAATGTTAGGATGAAGACCAGACATCAAACTAAACATATTCAAGGCTGCTTTTACCACTTTGACAGAGTTGAGATCACCATGGCATAGAACTAGGAGATCATCTGCAAAGCATAGATGAGAAATCTGCAACTTTTTACATCCCCAATGATATCTGAACTTGTTATCATCACTGATTTGTTTATGAAGCACAAGGCTAAAAATCTCCATTACATGTGTAAATATGTAAGGAGATATTGGATCTCCCTGTCTAAGACCTCTTGCTCCTTTAAAATACCCCTTTCTTTCATTGTTGATGTTAATTGATTGTAAACGCAGTAGATCTAACACATACCATAATCCATCTTACCATTTGATTAGGAAACTTGAAAGCAAGCAACACTTCTACAAGGAAATCCCAATTGATTGTGTCATAGGCCTTGTTAGGTCACCATATTGTAAACACAAGTATGATAGAAATTAGATGAGAAATAGAGTTTGGTTGATTAGATGAAATATGAAGAATAAAAGTGCAAGAGTTTCCTTATGTAAATGAAATAACCAACAAGAGTAAGCATTACATAGATGTCCTATTTATAGGTGAAGAGCTAGGGCAACACTCCCTTCTCTTCCCTTCTCTAATTCGTATGGGCTTTAGGCCCATTGGACGAGTAAAGGGCTTACCCTTAAACATAACATTATTAAATATACTTAGCAACCTATTACAAATGATGAAATAACCGAGACTTGATGAAACGTTGATAAACTTAGGTTCTAACAATCTCCCCCTAAGGATCGGTTGTTGAAGAAGTGATGTTAGTCACGGTCATTTGAGGTTGCTTGACGTCTTCTGTCTTTACACTTTAGTTGTAGCATTCATAGCTTTGGACGTCTTCAAAAATGATTATGTAGAAATGATTCATCGTTCATAGTTCTTAACAATCTCCCCCAGATAGAATGGGTGTTCATTGTTCTTTGTTGTTGATGAGATAGTAATCAATCAGATGTGGTAATCTGCCATTCGTCACATTCTTTGACTCCAGTGGATCTGCATCATACCGACATGCTCATACACCTTTGACGTTTGAAACTTTCATATTTGTGAAGCTCTCTTTTCATATGTGAAGATTCCTTATGTTGATGAAGAATCCTTCTTTAGACGGTGTTGCACTTAAGATCGTTTGTCTTTATTATCTTTGACATTTTTGTTGCTTCGATCTTTCATGAGAGCTATGATGTTAGTTGAGATGTAAGTATGAGCATGTGGAAGCTGGTGTTCAAGATGGTTGTTGTACCTGAAATGAAACAGTTAGCAATAAAACGTCCGGTACTTACAGGTTTGGAGTTAGAATTCGTCAACAGCATAGTGTGAAGACTCCTTCTAATCCTTACCAAGGCCGTTCCTAATCGGATACCCCCTAGAGGGCTTACACAGACATGCATACGCACACCCACGATTAGGTGAGTCGCTGGAGATCACCCCACGACTGTAGACCATTTGAAACCATCGAACACACTAAGCGTAATCCACAAGGAATCACCGAAGTGACCTGCTGTCAGGGCTGTTTGATGTTGACCCTGGTAGGATTTCCGTTCAATCATTCGAGAAGTACATAGGTAAATCCCTCATAAACGTTCAAGGCAGATTGCTAAGATCTGCGAGGGACTCGATAATTTACCCTTAGTGTCCATTGATGCAAGACACTTAGTGTAGAAGTATTATGTGTTCCTAAGAGATCTTTTATGTTATCTCGTGGCTCTAGACTCGATAAGTGCACATTTGGTTTCCTATGCGGAGGCATGGAGCAGAGGGCCTCCTGTTTCAATATCAACCATCTCTAATAGACGATCGATAGATTACACTAGTTCCCCGTAAGAATGAAACAAACATCTTTTGAGAGATGCCTGAGTGGCTAAGAAGGTTTAGGTGCATTGCGTCACTGGGTCCATGACGTCTTTTATCTTCAATAGCGGTGTCGCCTTAGCAACGACCAATAGCATATGTATTGAACCCGGTGTCTGACCTAAGGTTGATAAAATAGAGGGCTATTTTTTTTCACCCTTTTCATTCGTTTCTTTTTAATTCTTCAACCCCTTCNAAAAATGATTATGTAGAAATGATTCATCGTTCATAGTTCTTAACAATCTCCCCCAGATAGAATGGGTGTTCATTGTTCTTTGTTGTTGATGAGATAGTAATCAATCAGATGTGGTAATCTGCCATTCGTCACATTCTTTGACTCCAGTGCATCTGCATCATACCGACATGCTCATACACCTTTGACGTTTGAAACATTCATATTTGTGAAGCTCTCTTTTCATATGTGAAGATTCCTTATGTTGATGAAGAATCCTTCTTTAGACGGTGTTGCACTTAAGATCGTTTGTCTTTATTATCTTTGACATTTGTGTTGCTTCGATCTTTCATGAGAGCTATGATGTTAGTTGAGATGTAAGTATGAGCATGTGGAAGCTGGTGTTCAGGATGGTTGTTGTACCTGAAATGAAACAGTTAGCAATAAAACATCCGGTACTTACAGGTTTGGAGTTAGAATTCGTCAACAGCATAGTGTGAAGACTCCTTCTAATCCTTACCAAGGCCGTTCCTAATCGGATACCCCCTAGAGGGCTTACACAGACATGCATACGCACACCCACGATTAGGTGAGTCGTTGGAGATCACCCCACGACTGTAGACCGTTTGAAACCATCGAACACACTAAGCGTAATACACAAGGAATCACCGAAGTGACCTGCTGTCAGGGCTGTTTGATGTTGACCCTGGTAGGATTTCCGTTCAATCATTCGAGAAGTACATAGGTAAATCCCTCATAAACGTTCAAGGCAGATTGCTAAGATCTGCGAGGGACTCGATAATTTACACTTAGTGTCCATTGATGCAAGACACTTAGTGTAGAAGTATTATGTGTTCCTAAGAGATCTTTTATGTTATCTCGTGGCTCTAGACTCGATAAGTGCACATTTGGTTTCCTATGCGGAGGCATGGAGCAGAGGGCCTCCTATTTCAATATCAACCATCTCTAATAGACGATCGATAGATTACACTGGTTCCCCGTGAGAATGAAACAAACATCTTTTGAGAGATGCCTGAGTGGCTAAGAAGGTTTAGGTGCATTGCGTCACTGGGTCCATGACGTCTTTTATCTTCAATACCGGTGTCGCCTTAGCAACGACCAGTAGCATATGAATTGAACCCGGTGTCTGACCTATGGTTGATAAAATGGAGGGCTATTTCTTTTCACCCTTTTCATTCATTTTCTTTTTAATTCTTCAACCCCTTCTTTCTCCTTTCATTCTTTTCTCCTTTTGTTATATCATACCTAAGGACTTCTAATTTCTAACTATTGGTGATGTCCTTGGGTAGATCCCTCCGGTTTAGGCGGATCATAGGACGGTTTTTCCTATCCTTAGTCACCTTGTAACTCCATAACTATCCTATTGATGCCTTTAAACCAAATCATTGAAAATCTCTCAAAGTGTGTAAGAGTGTAAAACTTTTTGTTAACACTTTGAGGTTTTGGATTTTATATGAAATACTCCCCCTCAACATATGCTCATGATTATTTTCAGAAATTTGCATATGTGGAAAGAGTTGGCACTTTTTGAATTGATCCACTCTTAATAGTCATGTACCCGAGGGACACGTTTACGTTGCTTAGTTAAAGGGATGCATTATCAGCTTTTAGGTGATAACTAGCCCTAATAACTAACTTGATGTTGTTAACATTCCTAAAAGGAAGTTAGACCCGTCAAAGTAAACAACTAGAAAGAGTTTCTCGAAACGGTACTTTCTAATCGGATAAATCCTTTCGAATTCAGACATTTGTTGTTTCGTCAATTCGTGGGTCAATTCTGAGTCGAGCTCGTACGAGATAAGACTTTTTGACATCATATTTTAATCACTTTCTTTTTCTCCCCCTCAAAAATAGCATATCAAATGTTGTTTTTGTAAACGGTTTTGATTAAAATATGCCTTTTTGAGTCTTATGGGGAGAGATCAACAAGATTTGAAGATTTAAGAACGATGTTTTGATTCAAGTACTCCCCCTCAACAAGTGATTACTTATTGAGGTGTAATACTTGTCTTTTGAGCAGATTTGAAAAATACTGAAAGGTTTGATTAAATCTACTCAAAAGTAAGAAGCTTTCGCTCCTTATATTAGGATTGTGGCACTGATGCGTACCACAGGGTCCTTTCATTACAAAGTGCGGGTTGTACACTGTTATGTGTGCACAAGCCTTAGTAATTACAAATCAAACAATATTATAAATATATTGAAATTTTTGTACCAGAAGTATGGGAGCTGAGCTAAGCATCGAAGACTGTGAACTTTGGATCAGGTCGGCGAAATGTCAAGACCGGAAATGATGGTCGAACACCGATATAGCTTTCCAACCTTCTGATCTGTTGTCGTCGATATAGCCTTTCTTCAATCGTATGGACAAAGTTTCTGATCATTCTGCGTCCATTAGCTTTCCACCTAGTTGGTCTTCCCTCTTTCAGCCTCTTCTTTTCATCCTCCAACCTTTCTGCTAACCCATCACGAACTCGTTGAAGTGTGACATCACAAAACTTCTGAATCTCATCGAACCTCATGAAACGAAGCTGATGCTTGCTGTTGAGGTAGATGACTCCAAATGCCGGTTGTTGCACGAGAGAGTATTGTGACATCCCGGTAATTTCAGGAATCATGAGTTGTGGTTGAGTAAGGTTGATGGTGTTCTGATAACTTTCCACTCCCAGCTGAAGATCTTCCACTCTTTCTTGAACAATTAATCGTCTGATGTGAAGTAGGAGAGATGCGATGAAGTTGTACTGTGTGTCTTGTTCAAAGTTGAGCAGCTTTCCTTGAACTTTTAGTAGATACATATCTTCAATGTCATTCAGGTTCAAATCTGGGAAGTCTGCTTCACAAAACTTGTACTTCTTCTCGTCTGTTCTCTTGACGACGATTTCTTTCAAGAAGGCGTAGTTGAATTTCTTCTCTTCCACGATCTCCAGTATGGCAACGATACGAAGCGGTTGCTTCACATTCTCACTGGACTTGAGATGTAGTCTGTGGGTGTAGCCAAGCTTTCGTTTTTCCGGCCAGTGTTGAATACCGAGAAGAGCGTCCCTGTTGTATTGGACAACTGATTTGCAGTAGATTGGTGCGTGCTCTTCAATGTCTGGTAATTCATATCGGGCGGCTGGAATTGAAAGTGTGAGTGAGGATGCATATCGTTCCTTGGAGGTCTCGTGTGCATGCTGAAGGTATTGGAAGTCGTTGTTGAAGAAGCGTCGGTAGGGGATCTTAGGTTTTTCTGGAAACCCAAGTAGAGGTAGTGGTTTTGTCCAGTCCGTGAAGTAAGGTTTCTTCGTTTCAGTATCGACATTCGATTCAGGGTTAAGCCAGTCGAACGAGCCAGATAAAGCACAGGCTATGTTCTCCATGTGGTAGTCGAGTTCTACTTTGTTCCCGGATCTCTTTTTGAGAAAGTCCATTGCTTCACGATTAATCCGCTTCAGTTCAGTCTTTGACAACCTTTCAACTTGTAAACCTGACATAATACTCTGAGTCATCTGCAAAGTATTACCCGGCAATGGTTCGTCGGTCTCAAGCGGTGGTTGTGCTTTGATCATCGTTGTCAGCCAATCAGAGTCATGAGCTTCGTCCACATCTAGCCATGAGAATTGAGTAGTCTTTTTCTTCTGCTTCTTTGACTTTGAGGACTTCTTCTTCTCTTTTGGAGACGATGGACCGGTTTGAAATTCAGGAATTTCTGATTCGGGTATTGCTGTTTCTGGTTCTTCCTGAGTGTCAAACGGTTGAAGCATGAATGGTGCCTCTGATTGTGTCGGTCCGGAGCCGGATGCAGGAGCTCTTTGTTTGGAAGGAGGAGCCTTAGAAGTCTTGTGGGGCTGCTGTGATGAAGATGGTGCTTCTGACTTCTTTGACTTCTTGCTTTTCGGATCTGAGTCAGGATCATCATCTTTTCTTTGTCGTTTGTGTTTACCGGCAGCTTCCTTGCAAGATTCTTTTGAGGCAATGGCTTGAAGTGCCTCGAACATCGTTGATTCTTCAGGTGTCTTATCCTCCTTGTTTCTAAGCTTGACAGCTAACAGTGTTTGTAGTTGTTCAGTAGATAGGTCTTCCGGTGGTGGAGGATCCCTGTTAGTGCGAAGGTAAAATGGAGTTGACTCAAGCATTCTTTCAATGTTGTGCTTGATCCTGGTATTCAACTTAGAACGAATCGGCTCAATAAGCGCAGACACAGCCGGTTCAGTTATTGCAGCGAGATTGTCGTTGAGATATTCTGTTGTGTACTCTTTGATCATCCCGTCCATGTCGGCATGTAGAGCTTTGTCGACAAGTTCACTCGCATCCTGAAGATCTTTGACTTGTGAAGTCAAAGTTTTGACCTGTTGTGAGAGCAGTTGTACTTGGTCATTAAGATCTCCAGTTGGCTGTTGCGTCTCCTTCTTTTTCTTCTTTGCCAAATCAAGAGCTTTCTTGATCCGCTTTGATGCTGTCAAAGCTGCTTTGCCTCCCTTCTTCTTCTTGTCTGATTTGCCTTTGGATGTTTTCTTTGCTGGTGGTGGTGATGAGTGATGTGATGATGATGATGAAGATGATTTGTGCTCGGGTTCTGATGGAGGAGGTGAGGGATCCCTTGGAGGTGTTCCTTTTGGAGTCGGGGGATTCTTTGAAGATGAGTGCGGAGGACTGTTGATATATTGATCAGTGTCAATGAGGTCTTCGTCTTGATCGAGTACACGAAGCAGTCTATTCGTCTCTTCCTTAGCTTTCCTCTTGATTTCCTCGTCTCTCTGAACTTAGCAATGAATTCGGGTGTGATGTACTCTGTCTGCTCTTGCTCTTCCTCTGTAGCTTCTTCCATGACGATGTTTCCTTCAGTGTCACGTTGTTCGTTTTCGGTCTGAGGAACTACAGTGCTACTTGAGCTAGCCTCATGTCCTGGAAGATTCGTCGGTGTTTGATGAAGTTGTGGATGTTGGAGATTGAGTAGAACAGCTGCCCTGAATTCTTTTTCTTCCTGCTTCTTTTCAGCCCTGGTGTCGACAATGATACTCTTCAGTTTACGTTTGTCAACCAGTGGCTCTGCAGTAGGTTCATCTTCTGCTTCGTCATCACGAGCAGCATCACTTGGTTCATTGATGGTAATTCCCGTGCTTTTTCTTTGTTCATGCTCAGCAGTTTCCTTGCTTAATTGTTTAGTCAGTTCAAGCCCTGGAAACTCTTCTTCTTCATCAAGTTTTTCTTCTTGGTCATCTGGAGCCTTTGACCTTCTTACATAGTCTGCTTCGTCATCAGATTTGGAGCCGAACTCAGAGTCGGTTTCCGTTTCAGATGATGAAGCTGACGGTTCATCCCGAGGAATCTGCTTCGGTGCAGCTTTCTTTCTTGGTCTGGTGGGTGGCTTTTGAGCAGGCTTCGGTTGTTGGGAGGTTGTAGTACTGCTCGTGCTACCGGATTTGCCACCCCTCTTGCTTCGGGTTCGGACAATAGATGCTGGTTCATCTTCTTTCTCATTGAAGCCAACTCTCCCAGGCTTGAATGCTTTATCATAGATTTTGAAGTTCTGAGTTTTTCTGATTTTGTCATCCAAGAAATGATCTGGGATTCTCATGCCTTTGGTTCTTGGAATGAACCTGATGGACTTGGCAAAGGAAATCTTTGGGTCTTCATTAAATATGTCTTTCGGTTCTGTCCTGTCATGCATCCTCTTGATGAAGTCAGGGGTTTTCTCACAGAAGTATGCTATGAGTAGTTTGGTGAACCGAATGAACGGGATCACGGTCCTGTCACGATCAGTATGAATGTGATGGAGCATGTCGCTCATTATTGGTTCAGCAAAGTTAATCGGTGTCATGGTCATCATTCCCTAGAATACTTGCATGTGTTCTACCCTTGGATGCTCATGACCACTCCTTCTTCCTGAGATGGATCTGACAATCAGCATGTAGAAAGTTCTCCATGGTTGCGGCAGATGACATTGAAGTTTGAGAGAAGTGTGAGTGATTCATTATCAGGAATATCGTATCCAAGATCAATGAAGTAGTCAAGGATTTCCAGTTCAGTCAGCATCGGATGATATTTGTTTTAAGTTGGTAACATGAAAGCTTCACGAAGAGTATCATAATCAATGGTGTATTATTGACTGTCCAGCATGACGGTAAAGGATTTGTAGTCCAAATTGGCCTTAGCAGTGTGCCAGAACTGATGGATGTAGAAGATTGGTACAGATGTGGATTTGGTGAGCAATGGCTTGCATGGATGAGCCAGAAGAATGTTCTTGACAATCTTGCATGTGTCATCAGGTATATTAAGTTTGTTGAAGTCGATGCGAAGATTGTTCTGATCTATGCCTACATTGTAGTCAGCAGGGAAGACTTCACCAAGTGCAAGTAGTGGGAGGTTCTGTTGTTGTGGAACTGATTCAGAGTGTTGAGCTATTTGTGTTCTGAAAGTGTCATGTCATGAAATCAGACATCCAGATACGTTATTTATTAGTCCGAGTTCACGTTTGATATTCAAAGACATATATGTTGCAATCATGGTCCAGTTAATTAATATGTGACTAATGACGGTGTTGTTATTTAACATGAAACTTAGATGATATATCATTTAATGCACATAAGTCTTTTGGTAACATGTATAATAACACACTACAATCACAAGTTAAACAACATTCACACAATACACATATTCATGAGGATTTATTCAATATACAAGTTTTTGAAAAAAAATTACAATCACTTGAATACTAAAAAAAATGTGATACATGATCTCGAAAATATGACCAACAATGTTCTCGAAAACTGTCACTAACGAAGATCTCGATAACTTTTGTGCAAGAAAGATCTCGATAAATTCCATAGGAAAGATCTCGATAAATTTAATGTTCAAAAGTTCTCGATAATTCTTAGCAAAAGTTCTCGATAACTTCATTTCATATGTTCTCGATAACTTATGAAAGATCTCGATAATTTGAAAATCTTAGGATCTCGATAATTTTATTGAGAGATTTCGAAAAGTTTTTAGTGATTTCTCGATAACAGTTGTAAAGGAGAGATCTCGAAAACTTTTAGAAAGATCTCGATAAAATTATCAAGAAAGATCTCGATAGATTTTTCTCGAAAAATTTTCTCGAAAAAATTCTTATACAAGAATTTTTCGAAATCATTGAAGTCGTACATTTTTCTGTGAAATCTTTGAATCTTTTGAATGAAACCTGTATATTGAATGATAAACATCAGTTAGAATCACAATTAGGCACATTGATGAAGATCTCGAAAAATAACGAGAGCAAAATTATCTAGAACTTTGTTAAAGAGAATTCATGTAGTAAAGCCATTGAAATACATCAATT
>LBNU01028236.1:84306-95584 GCA_014162995.1 Artemisia annua | reverse complement strand
TTTCAAGAAAAGATTTGAGATCATTTGGAGTCAAACATCGCATACCAATCCGGTGAACTAGTTCAGTAAACCTTCCCGGGGGTAGTGGTTTTGTGAACAAGTCTGCTAGTTGGTATTCTGTACTCACAAAATATAATTCAATTGTACCATTTTCAACATGCTCCTTAATGAAGTGATAACGGAGATCAATGTGCTTAGACTTTGAATGCAGAACCGTGTTGCACGAAATCGCTATTGCACTTTTCGAGTCACAGTACATCGGAATCTTGTTGAATAAGTAACTGTAGTCCATTAGTTGTGTACGCATCCAAATGACTTGTGCACAGCAAGCAGACATGCAACATATTCAGCTTCTGTTTATGATAGTGATGTGCAATCCTGCTTCTTTGATTGCCAAGACACGAGTTTATCTCCTAGAAACTGCAAACCACCAAAAGTACTTTTGCGTGTATCCATACACCCTGCATGATCAGCGTCTGAAAAAGCTATTAGTTCAAAACCGGAATCCTTCGGATACCAGATCCCCAAATTAATGGTTCCCTTTACGTATCGAAGGATTCTCTTAGCCTCATTGAGGTGACGTTCAGTTGGACTGGACAGATAGCGAGAGCACATAAATAAAGCAAATACAATATCCGGTCTACTAGCGGTGAGATACATCAGTGACCCAATAATACTTCGGTACTTTGTGGGGTCAACTGGTTTCCCATTTGGATCCGCATCTAACTTAGTTGTGTTAGCCATAGGAGTATTGTAAGTATCACAACTGGTCATTCCATGTTTCTTAATTATCTCAAGAGCGTATTTGGACTGATTTAGGAAAATTCCACGGGGAGACTGATGAACTTGTAGTCCCAAAAAGAACGTAAGTTCACCCATCATTGACATTTCAAAATTTTGTTTCATTAATCTGGCAAAAGCGTTTGAGTACTTTTTGTTTGTAGAGCCAAAAATAATGTCATCGACATATATTTGCACAATTAAAACATCTTCCCCGTGTTTTTGAATAAACAAATTTGGATCTAGTAAACCTTTAGTAAAAGAATTAGCAAGCAAGAAAGCAGTAAGTTTATCATACCAAGCCCTGGGGGCTTGTTTGAGACCATAGAGAGCGTTCTTAAGTCGGTAGAGATGATTTGGGTGCTCTGGGTCGACAAATCCCTCTGGCTGACTAACGTATACCTCCTCACGTAGTTGACCGTTTAGAAATGCAGTTTTGACATCCATTTGATAAACGACCATGTTTTTGTGAGCAGCCTATGCTAAAAATATTCGAACAGCTTCGAGTCTAGCCACTGGTGCAAAAGATTCCTCAAAGTCAATTCCTTCCTCTTGAGTATATCCTTTAGCTACCAAACGTGATTTGTTACAAATAACATTGCCTTCTGCGTCCAACTTGTTTTTCCAAATCCATTTTAGCCCAATGACATAAAATCCATCCGGTCATTCAACTAATTCTCAAACTTCAAGACGTTTGAATTGGTTGAATTCCTCTTGCATTGATTCAATCCAGTTGTCGTAAGTGAGAGCTTCTTTAATATTTTTCGGTTCTTCATGACTAACATTTAGAGCATAAATGCAATGTTCGGCATCGGAGTGAAGTTTTTGTCTAGTCATAACTGGAGCTGTTGGATGTCCAATAATGTTGACAATTGGATGGTCACGAGTCCAATGATGTGTTGAAGGGTAAGGGTTATGAAACTGCTGCATATTAGTTGGTTGCAAGTTGCGTGTTGACGACTCAGCAATATCAGAAAGGTTCGGAGTCGGAGCAAACGGATTGAAGAACGCATTTGGATCATAATTTGCAGGTTCGGGTACTTGTTGTTGGTTCAGATCTTCCGGTGGGTCGTCGGTGTTGGAAGCGGTTTGTTCTTCTATTGTTGGTGATTCAGTCGGGGGTGCATCGGGTGTTACTATTGTAGTTGTAGTAACCATTGTATCAGGTACTTGAATATTATCAGGTTGAGCAGCGGAAGTAGTGGATACATCTGGTGCACGTGTCTCAAATGAATCATCGAACAAAGGAGAAAACAATGTTTCCAATTCTCGACGAGTTAGTGACAACGGTTCAGCTGAAGAATCTAGAAAGTTTAGAAAGTTGGTTGCGGGTCCTAAGCTGTTTTGCTCAGAAGCCATTTCTGTGAGCTCAGCAAAATTAGCATGGATAGTCTCCTGAAGCTCTCTAGTACGACGGTTGTAGATTCTAAAACCTTTGGAGTTTTCACAATATCCAATGAAGATACCGATGTCAGCCTTTGCCTTAAGCTATCCAAGATCATCACGATCATTATTCGGATAACAAAGAGATCCAAATACATGAAAGTGTTGTATGTTGGGCTTTCGTTTGTGAACAATTTCATATGGTGTGACTTTGTGACGTTTATTGATCATACAACGATTTTGGGTGTAACATGCGGTAGAGACGGCTTCTGCCGAAAGATAATCTGGTAATTGAGCATTAATGAGCATCATTCGTGCGGCTTCCACTAACGTCCTATTGTGTCTTTCGACCACTCCATTTTGTTCGGGAGTCCGTGCAATTGATGTTTGATGTTCAATTCCAACTTTCTCAAAGTATGCACGAAGAGTTTGATTCTTGAATTCAGTTCCATTATCTGTTCTTACAATTCTTACTGTGTTGCGAAGTTGAACCTGAATTTTCGTGAGAATGGTGATTATCATTGATGGAGCTTGATCTTTGCTTCGAAGAAAGTAGACCCAAGTCCATTTGGAGAAGTCATCGACTATCACAAGTATGTATCGTTTCCCATTAATCATTTGTACTCGCATTGGTCCACATAAATCCATATGAAGAAGTTGAAGAACATGATCAGTGCTCGGTTTTGGTTTGGTGGTGAGGTGTGCACGTTTGCTCTTTCCTTGTTCACAAGCGGGACATAGGTGATCTTTTGCATATCGGAACCTTGGAAGACCGTCAACTAGTTTATGGCGAGCAAGATCAGTCATAGTTCGGAAGTTGAGATGTGACATGCGTTGGTGCCATAACCAGGATTTTGTCGATTCAGCCTTTGAAAATAGACAAATGGGAGAGGAAGCGGTCATGTCGGACATTGAAATTGTATATAAATTGTTTCCACGTGTGCCGGACATGAGATCATTTCCTTGTAGATCACGAACAAAGCATGTTTTCTCCCTGAATGCAACTTCCAGATCACCATCACAAAATTGACCAACTGAAAATTGATTGTGACCAAGGCCTTCAACATAATAAACACGACTAATTTCGATATTCCCACTGACATAGTTCCCATAGCCCATAATTGCAGCGAAATGATCATTCCCGAATCTGACAGTACCAATGAACTTTGATACAAAGTTTCTTAACAGTTTGTGATTACCTGTCATGTGTCAGGACATCCGCTATCAAAAATCCAGAGAACAATTTGCACCACCTGCATCACATGAAAGAGACGACGATGGTACAATGGTAAGGGTGGAACCCGAAGAAGTTGTGGGTTCCGTTGGGTTAGAAGCACATATGTTAACAATTTTAGGAATCCATTTAAAGTTATGTGTCCTTTGTAACCAACGTTGCCAATTCCAACTAGATTTAGCCTTCTTTATATCAAATTCAGTAACAGTTGGCATGATCCTAGAGGTATTGTTCGCAACTACTAGGTTGACTATATCATTCTTAGAAACTACACAAGGCATAAGTCCTAGCACAGATTTAGAAGCATTAGTGGGCCTAGATTTTCTGCCTAATGTACGTTTCTTAAGACGAGTTAAAAGAGAATTTGCAGCACATTTAGAATGATCACCAGATAACATACTCTTACGACAAAACACACAAGAAACATCAACTTTTAAAACATTCAAAGGTTCATCATTTGTTACACATAGATTAGAATTACAATTTGCCAAATCAGTATCTAAATCTAGTGCATGATGAGTCTTATTCAAAGTCCTAGGGTGTTCTTCTACTTCAGAGGCTTCTAGTGTCTCTCTTCTATGTTGCAAAATCCTATTCTTCCATTTCATTCGTTTATGCTTGGATCTGCTAACGCTATGAGTGGCAACTATTCCTGTAGAAGTGGAAGGATCCAAATTAGACTTCTTAGTGTGTTGTGCTATATTTGTTATGTCTAATGAGTACATTCCTGGAGCAATTACATTAGTGTTGACAGATTTTCCTTTTTCAAGCTTACGTATTTTCTCTTTCAACTCAATGATAATGTGCATTTTATCTTGAATTTCACTGTCGAGTTTTCGGTTAGAATAAAAATATTCATCACGACTCTTTTGCCAAAAATCTGTAACTTCTTGCAATTCTGCAATTCCCTTTTCATATTTCGAGATTTGACTTTTTAGTTCCTCGTTTTCGTTTTGAAAAGTTGTGGAAGTTTTAAGACTTTGTAATTCCAGTTCGAAATCAAGACTTTGGTTTTGACACCTTTCAAGCTTTTTGTTGAGTTGAGAAATCTCATTTGAAAGTTTGTTTTGCACATCATCATTGTGTTTTCGGAGATTAACGTTTTCATCTTTTAATGTCTCAATTTGTTTAGATAACAACTCAATATCATCACAGTGATCATCAACAAGCATAGAAGTACCAGATTCATAAAGAGAATTCATAATCACAGAAATTATATCAGCACTAAGAACATGTTCCAAGAGTCGATCAGCTTCTCTTTGTAAAAGTTGATTTTGACCTTTTTGATTTAAAATTGCTTGTTCTGTTTCTTGAAACACATTCATCATAGATGAGACTTCTTTTTGAAGTTCCTGTTCCCAGTGGTGAGCACAATGACGCAAATTTCGAGCAATAGGTAAAAACTGTTTTTGAAACACTTCTCGTTTTTCTCTCTCATGAGGAGTAGTAATAGTAAAAACCGTTATTTGAGAGTTGCGTCCAATGGCTTCATCTAATTGTTCAATGTTATCCATGAACGTGTTGAAATACAGAAGTATACGACAACGTGTAGGAAGAGTTTGAAGTTTGTTATCATTTGGTAAAGGACCGTTTATTTGCACCACTGGTTTAGCAGGAGCTACATGAGAAGTAACTTCTTGAGGTTTGATAATGTACCATGGTTGTTCAGATTTCTCTTTTTGCGGTGTAAAAATATCAGTAATTGGAGGCATTTTAGAGTAATCAAAAGGTTTATTGTATGTAACATTTTCCATTTTTGATCGACTCTCTTCTTCAATTTCATATTCCTCTTCACAATCATATACAACAGTACGAACAACATGGTCACTTCCAATTGCAAAGCCGTGACCATTGTTTGTTCGAGTTACTGAAAACTTTTGAATAGTAGTCACTGAATTACCAGTTTTATACACAACATTTTGAAATTCTTTAAGCTTGTGTTCCAATTCAACAATCTCATCAACGTATGACTTAAATTTGTTTCTGGTTTTGTGTTTATGTTCCGTGAACTCAGCTTGACAATTTGACAACTTCGTTTTGGTTTTAAAAATTATTGCTTCAAGTTGTGCAATTTGTTTTTTGTGTTCAAACGCTTGTTTTTCCAGTTCAGAAGCTAATTTATTTTTAGACTCCATAATTTTAGCAATTTGGTGTTCTAACTCTTTTTCGTGACGAGAAGATTTTAGAAAAGCAGCTTCAAAGCCTTTTTCCCGTTGAATCAGTTTTTCCGCATTTTACAGTTGAAATTTATAGCCTCACTGAAGAATTCACCCTTGATAATGTATCTTGCCACTTTCACTGATGACAAGCTAGAAGCCAAACGAGTTCGGTTTTCACCCTCACTCTTCATCACCCTTGGTTTTCGATGCGCGAAGACATGTCATTCCGGTCACCAATGCTATCTACCAAAGTTTTTTTTCTCCAAACCGAACAAAAACCACCTTGGAAATCACATGACACGCGGTATACCACCATGAGACTTGAGGACAAGACTCGTTTTGAGGCGCGGAGTATTGATACGTGCAAGAAGTTCAAGACCAAGTCTAGTTGTAATAATTCAACCATGCATTATCTTCATATACCATCATGCATTAATTTAGGAACTAGTACTTCCAGTAACCATTCACGTTAATGCTTTCACATTTTTAGTTACCATGTTTATTTTGTTGATTAGTTCCATGCATATTTTCTATTTAGTAGGCTAGTGGGTAGTTATTTAGAACCGACAGTTTGCATGTCCCTAGTATTATAAAGTGTGATGAATTGTATCAGTAGCAAGTACGAATGAATGAAGAAAAGTAAAGTCTAGTTTCTCTCTTGTTTTCTTGGAGTCTTGCCCGCTCTAAGGCCCTTATCAATCCGTCTCTTTAATCTATTTCTTGGAGATTGACTGCCTCAAGTAGTCCCTATCATATCAATGGTGCTTTCATCGACTTACTTGACGCCTCCACCACGTTACTCACGAGATGTCTTAGAAAAGTTGGCTGATCTAGTGGATCAACTAGCTACGGTGGTTCACGAATTTTGCTCGTCCACTGCCGTACTCGAAACCATCTCACACGAACTCCCTTTCCAAACCGCCACTACAACCTGTCATGCCACAAACTTCACTAACATCGACACCACCTCGAAACAACATCCCGCCCAAAACGAACAACTATCATCCCTTGTTACTGGCATGCCAGAAACCGAACTAAAGAACACCAAGGTTCTACCCTCGTTGCCACCACCACCAACCCACAGCCTCCAAATCCGGCCCTCCAATATCAGCCTTCCCACTTTCCGTTTGGTCAAACTTACTGAGAAAAAAAGCAGTGATGAACTTTCACCACTAAAGAGTTCACCCTTGATAATGTATCTTGCCACTTTCACTGATGACAAGTTAGAAGCCAAACGAGTTCGGTTTTCACCCTCACTCTTCATCACCCTTGGTTTTCGATGCGCGAAGACATGTCATTCCGGTCACCAATGCTATCTACCAAAGTTTGTTTTTCTCCAAACCGAACCGAAACCACCTTGGAAATCACATGACACGCGGTATACCACAATGAGTCTTGAGGACAAGACTCATTTTGAGGCATGGAGTATTGATACGTGCAAGAAGTTCAAGACCAAGTCTAGTTGGAATAATTCAACCATGCATTATCTTCATATACCATCGTGCATAAATTTAGGAACTAGTACTTCCAGTAACCGTTCACATTAATGCTTTCACATTTTTAGTTACCATGTTTATTTAGTTGATTAGTTCCATGCATGTTTTCTATTTAGTAGGCTAGTGGGTAGTTATTTAGAACCGACAGTTTGCATGTCCTTAGTATTATAAATTCTGATGAATTGTATCAGTAGCAAGTACGAATGAATGAAGAAAAGTAAAGTCTAGTTTCTCTCTTGTTTTCTTGGAGTCTTGCCCGCTCTAAGGCCCTTATCAATCCGTCTCTTTAATCTATTTCTTGGAGATTGATTGCCTCAAGTAGTCCCTATCATATCAATGGTTCTTTCATCGACTTACTTGACGCCTCCACCACCGTTACTCACGAGATGTCTTAGAAAAGTTGGCTGATCTAGTGGATCAACTAGCTACGGTGGTTCACGAATTTTGCTCGTCCACTGCCGTACTCGAAACCATCTCACACGAACTCCCTTTCCAAACCGCCACTACAACCTGTCATGCCACAAACTTCACTAACATCGACACCACCTCGAAACAACATCCCGCCCAAAACGAACAACTATCATCCCTTGTTACTGGCATGCCAGAAACCGAACTAAAGAACACCAAGGTTCTACCCTCGTTGCCACCACCACCAACCCACAGCCTCCAAATCCGGCCCTCCAATATCAGCCTTCCCACTTTCTGTTTTGTCAAACTTACTAAGAAAAAAAGCAGTGATGAACTTTCACCACTGAAGAGTTCACCCTTGATAATGTATCTTGCCACTTTCACTGATGACAAGTTAGAAGCCAAACGAGTTCAGTTTTCACCCTCACTCTTCATCACCCTTGGTTTTCGATGCGCGAAGACATGTCATTCCGGTCACCAATGCTATCTACCAAAGTTTGTTTTTCTCCAAACCGAACCGAAACCACCTTGGAAATCACATGACACGCGGTATACCACCATGAGTCTTGAGGACAAGACTCATTTTGAGGCATGGAGTATTGATACGTGCAAGAAGTTCAAGACCAAGTCTAGTTGGAATAATTCAACCATGCATTATCTTCATATACCATCGTGCATTAATTTAGGAACTAGTACTTCCAGTAACCGTTCACGTTAATGCTTTCACATTTTTAGTTACCATGTTTATTTAGTTGATTAGTTCCATGCATGTTTTCTATTTAGTAGGCTAGTGGGTAGTTATTTAGAACCGACAGTTTGCATGTCCTTAGTATTATAAATTGTGATGAATTGTATCAGTAGCAAGTACGAATGAATGAAGAAAAGTAAAGTCTAGTTTCTCTCTTGTTTTCTTGGAGTCTTGCCCGCTCTAAGGCCCTTATCAATCCGTCTCTTTAATCTATTTCTTTAAGATTGACTGCCTCAAGTAGTCCCTATCATATCAATGGTGCTTTCATCGACTTACTTGACGCCTCCACCACGTTACTCACGAGATGTCTTAGAAAAGTTGGCTGATCTAGTGGACCAACTAGCTACGGTGGTTCACGAATTTTGCTCGTCCACTACCGTACTCGAAACCATCTCACACGAACTCCCTTTCCAAACCGCCACTACAACCTGTCATGCCACAAACTTCACTAACATCGACACCACCTCGAAACAACATCCCGCCCAAAACGAACAACTATCATCCCTTGTTACTGGCATGCCAGAAACCGAACTAAAGAACACCAAGGTTCTACCCTCGTTGCCACCACCACCAACCCACAGCCTCCAAATCCGGCCCTCCAATATCAGCCTTCCCACTTTCTGTTTTGTCAAACTTACTAAGAAAAAAAGCANTACTTCCAGTTAGGGGTGTCAGTAGGGTCGGGTTGACCCGACCCGAACCCGAACCCGCACCCGATAAGGCTAATCGGGTCGGGTCTAATCAGGTCAAAAAATCTTGTCGGGTTGTTTTGACCCGAACCCGATAACCCGATAGTGTTATCGGGTCGGGTTAGGGTGAAATAAATAATGCTATCGGGTTATCGGGTCAACCCGATAAGACCCGACAATCACTTATTGATTTTTTAATATTAGTTTTTAGAGACAATGTCTCATGTCTGCATAGCGATGTATGCACATGTAACCATATAAGGATCTTTTGAATATGCTTCAGGTGACAACTTGAAGAATATGCATGCACATGTACGTAACCAAGCTGCACAAGGATTGAAAAAATTAATGGACTATAACACTAACATAGCTAGATAAGTAGCAATTTCATAATCTTTGTTTATAACACTAAAATATCTCTATCTTCATTGTCACATGATCTTTAATGTGAGGAGACCCTACAAGTTTTATGACATTTGTAACCCCAGTTAGTATTTTCTGTGATAATTAAAAGCTATGTTCATCATCATGTGTGATTTTGTGTTAGCATGACTATCTTATCCGCGCCTTGTACCATTTTGTTGACATATTATTTGATGATTGATAAACGGCATTCTGTTTGTAAGCTACAAGGGGTTGCTTATGTGGTGAAAATATATGTGGCTATCTCAATGCTAAACCAGTGATANCCAAACGAGGTCGGTTTTCACCCTCACTCTTCATCACCCTTGGTTTTCGATGCGCGAAGACATGTCATTCCGGTCACCAATGCTATCTACCAAAGTTTGTTTTTCTCCAAACCGAACCGAAACCACCTTGGAAATCACATGACACGCGGTATACCACCATGAGTCTTGAGGACAAGACTCGTTTTGAGGCGCGGAGTATTGATACGTGCAAGAAGTTCAAGACCAAGTCTAGTTGGAATAATTCAACCATGCATTATCTTCATATACCATCATTTATTAATTTAGGAACTAGTACTTCCAGTAACCATTCACGTTAATGCTTTCACATTTTTAGTTACCATGTTTATTTTGTTGATTAGTTCCATGCATGTTTTCTATTTAGTAGGCTAGTGGGTAGTTATTTAGAACCGACAGTTTGCATGTCCCTAGTATTATAAATTGTGATGAATTGTATCAGTAGCAAGTACGAATGAATGAAGAAAAGTAAAGTCTAGTTTCTCTCTTGTTTTCTTGGAGTCTTGCCCGCTCTAAGGCCCTTATCAATCCGTCTCTTTAATCTATTTCCTGGAGATTGACTGCCTCAAGTAGTCCCAATCATATCAATGGTGCTTTCATCGACTTACTTGACGCCTCCACCACGTTACTCACGAGATGTCTTAGAAAAGTTGGCTGATCTAGTGGATCAACTAGCTATTAGTGGATAGAATATAAGGCCCGAGCCCATCTGTGGGTTCGGGTCCATTAGGGTTTCAAGGTATGTTGCATTATAAATACTTGATGAATAAACATAATACCTCACGGGGTGTAACCTTTCAACATGGTATCATGAGCAGGTACGATCTTGAGACCTACTCGATCATCAAGCCGCCACTTCAATACCACCCCGTCAAATCTCCAAAACCCTAATATCCAAATCTCACATCTCCATTTTTTTACTTTTTTTTTCTTTCCACGTATCCATCCACTATTTGTGCTAATAAACAAAGTATATCACCAATTAATCTGTATCTTCAACGTTTGTGATTTATAAACAAACACTTCACCAATCAGTATCCATACCAACGTTTGTCATTCATAAACAAACGTTTAACACGCATCACTACCCAACATCACACCTATCCTACGTATTTACTTTTCATTTTCGCTGCACTATGACGACTTTGCTCCGCATATTGCCGGGATTCTTCGTCAACAATTGTTATCTTTTTATTTAGCTTTATTATTAATGTTTACTTCTCCAGTCTCGAGCTTTCGCGATTTCGCCGCACAGACTGCGGGAGAGTATTAGTGAATAGAATATAAGGCCCGAGCCCATCTGTGGGTTCGGGTCCATTAGGGTTTCAAGGTATGTTGCATTATAAATACTTGATGAATAAACATAATACCTCACAGGGTTTAACCTTTCAACACTAGCTACGGTGGTTCACGAATTTTGCTCGTCCACTGCCGTACTCGAAACCATCTCACACGAACACCCTTTCCAAACCGCCACTACGACCTGTCATGTCACAAACTTCACTAACATCGACACCACCTCGAAACAACATCCCGCCCAAAACGAACAACTATCATCCCTTGTTACTGGCATGCCAGAAACCGAACTAAAGAACACCAAGGTTCTACCCTCGTTGCCACCACCACCAACCCACAGCCTCCAAATCCGGCCCTCCAATATCAGCCTTCCCACTTTCT
>LBNU01028236.1:27015-50254 GCA_014162995.1 Artemisia annua | reverse complement strand
AGGGTAAGATAATCAATAGCCTAACTACGTACCAATAAAGGTTACCGGATATCACTTGGAATCGTGTTATCACTTTCCAAAGTAAACTATTCGACCCTAATGCCTGGGTATCACGAATATCTACTTGGGATAAGACCAAATGTTTGTTATTGAATTAGGCACAATTCAACAACCCTTGCGTATAATAGTGTTTATGTTTTCTGTGTAATTTCATGCTCAACAATAATTCCTCTTAAATAGGAAAGTACTCATAGCTAGTCAAATGGAATTATGAGAATTAATCAGCCCATTAATCTCCACATAATTACCCCCATTATAGCCAATGATAGTGGTTACATGACCAATAAAACGTGGTCATAATAGTAGATATAACTGTCATTTGAATAGGTCAAATCAGTTACATTTCATCAGTGGAATCTGCTAGCAGCAGAGTCATCAGCAGAATCAGGCTAGCAGCAGATTCATCAGCAGAATCAACTAGCAGCAGATTCTCAACACTAGCAGCAGAGTCAGTTTCTGCATCAGCAGAAACAGATTCACACTAGCACAACCACTATTGAGTCAGGGTAATCAGGGACTTGATGGGTGTACACTCCGTACCTCCAAACCCATTTCCAAGTATGATTTGATCCCTCAAGTGCACTGAATTTTCCAACAGTTTAAGGGAGTTAAATAAATTATAACTTCATCCTATACTCTGATATCCCCTGTATGATCTCTGTTTTCTTGATTTAGTACATATGATCATTCTCAGCATTGTTTGAGCAGTGATGATGTTTTGTTGACAACTATCATTATTTTACATTCTCAGCATTGGTAAAAGCTTGAGACTAATAACTAAAAATCCAAAAATATAACCATTTTAAAGCAGAATTGACTCGAGCTCGTTAATGTTCTATCTCGAGTCTAGCTAAAACAAGCTTTGTTTAACGCAATCCCAAACACGCCTAATAGCCCATAACTACTTCTAGGAAACATGCCTTCACGTTATTTATAGAACTTTCAATTATTTGCATCGAACAAGTTAGACTCATTAGCCAAATCAACTCACCATTATGAAGACGGCGAAAATTAAAAGGTATCAACAACAAAATAATCATCAGCCATATATATTGACCAGGTGCATCTATCAAAATATGTTCCAGTACTATGTATGTGTCACCACTAAATTTAATCCCAGAAACATATATATTAACTAACATATATATGACCGAGGTCAAGCGCGTCAACATCAGATGAATGATCTAAATAATGTTTTCAGAGTATGAAAGCATATGTTTTACTTTTTGGTAACCAGATTGGCTCCTTAAAAATATATTAGGATTGTTTAGGAGAACCATAAGTCTTTCTATGGTTGTCTTTCACAATAAATCCAAAAAAGGCCTAGTCAAGCAAAATGACATTGCAAGTTTGCAACCACTCCACAATTAATTTGGCTATTACAGTAAAAAATAAACTTTTTATAAATGCACTTATGTGATGAACGAATCTCAACTAACACAAGCATAAAAGTCTAACTTTTGGCATTGTTATCTGGTTTTTCCATTACTATTAGGGGGTGGCAACCATGCCACACCATAATGCATCATCAAGAAAAATGAACCAATAAAGTATTGACAACACTTTTCAAGCCACACCATACCTCATTTTCATTTTTTAGTGGCAACCTTGATGCAACCTTAAAGGGAAAAAATTCCTTTTTTTTTTTTTTTTTTTTTTTCGGCAAATGCCTTCAACGGCTAGCCATTTAATGTCCAACGTTCAAATATTGAATGCTTTCAACAATACCGAATCGGAAAAGATTATCGAATTGTTCATGCCGAGCACCATGCCGAAAATGTTGCAATGTTGATGCCGAATGATACCAAGCATGCCGAATACGATACCGAATACGTTGCCACCCCCCTTATTTAATCTACCAATTATAATGACGTCTTTCATGAAAGAGTGGTTTTGACCCGTTGCCCGACCCACATACATTTTACCAATTTCAAATCCTTAGAATTATAGCACATATTACCTTATTGAATTCATTTTGATAAACAACATTATTTCACTTTCTTCTGTAACCTCTCCGTTTTCTTGCTGCTCCTTTTTGATCTGTGTCTTTGACATGTTCAAAACTGTAATCTGATTCATTTCACAGTGTAGTGTTTGTAAAAGATTACCAATAAGTAATTCTCATGTACGTGTTAATTACCACCCCTTAGAAAAAGTCTATATGTATCCTCTGCTAACATTGTTAAATATTGTGTTAACAACCATGTATAATTTCTTTTTATGTAATCATGTGCACAAAAGGATGGGACTTTCGAAAAGCCCATTACAATACTGCCCGTTGATTAATGTCCAAGGTTGACGAAAGGGAAATGATAACAACATTGCTTATCCAAGGGGAATTTAGTCTGACTCACACACATACACATTGTGGGTTAACTTTGGGCATCTGATCCTAGCTTCATTAGATAAATTAGCATCTCCTTTCAAGTTCTGCACTTCTGCATATGCAATTGCTTGTGATATCAATTAAAGTGGCCACATTTCTCACCGACTATCAAAATGAAAGTAAATGGTACAAGTTAACGCAAATGTTGCAAGTTATGATTAATGTTGTCATAAAAAAAAAAAAAAAAAAAAAAAAAAAAAAAAAAAAAAAAAAAATGAAGATTGTATATTTGCGTTATGTGACAACATGTAATATGAAAGCTTCAATCAGAATATTTATTCTATGATTATCAAGAAGTATTTTATCACGTAACATGCACAGAGCTGACAAGGCCATTACAAGGCCATATACTCTGATTAGTACATTGATTATTCTCAACAATGTTTGAGCAGTGAATCACTATTTTACATTCTGTCGTGAAGAACTTATGTTTAATTACCGTCTTCAGTGTTATCGAAATAGTGACAATTGTAATTTTATGTTAGGAAGTGAACTGTTTTGTGAGCTTTATCGTTTAACAAAATACTTCATCAAGTATAACATGACTTTGTCTCGCTGTATACTTACATATACGAATTTTTGTTGGGATTCTGGATGCCCCGATGCTTCATAGGTTAAGTGACGACATGCATGTCGTTCTTCCAACCATACCGTTTACCTATTCAACGCGTTAACTATAATTCTATAACATATACTATTTAATGTGAAGCAAAATGACATCCTAACCACCCCACAGTTTGTTTACTCTATAAAGACTGAAAATATATATTATTATAACTATTATTATCTTTTTATAACCTTTAAGTTATCTGGACACCTCATCTAACTCCATACTGTTAATTAATATGATTGATTCCGATTTCATTTGAATGGGTAAATTTGGAATAAAATATATGACAAACGGATGTAATGGTTAATAACTTAATATAATCCAGCAATTAAAAATCTTTACTACGCCACATACAAATTTATTCACGCTATAACAGCTGTAATTGATCTTTTGTTTAGTGATCTGGCTTGAAGTGTGACACGCACAGATTATGCAAAGCGCAAACTGTCCCAAGTAGAGCAAGAGAAAGCAATTGTTGCAAGCCATAACTGAATATGCCAAACAAAGCAGGAATTGTGTATATGATTTGCCTCCATTTAGTATATAAGGCCAACTAAAGAGACTCGTTTAGGCTAATATAATTGCTAAAATTAAACATTCTATATGCAATTATGTGATCAGGACCTCTTGGATGACCCCACACACACACACACCTGCTGTCTAAGTTACTTTAATAGTTTATTTCAAACGAACGAAACAAACAAACAAATCAAACAAACGAAGTGGAAGCTTTATTCAAATACCAAACCAAATTACAAAACCAAATTCAAGACAAAGTCTAATTCAAAGGTATCAAACCCTAATTCAAAAGGTACAAACAAAACTAATGACATTTGTAGAAACTAGAAAGGGGGGTTGAATAGTTTTACCTTTTTTTTTAATTTTCTAAAACGTTTCACCGCTTTTAGGTCCGGTTAATTAACTTTTGCAAACTTGTTGAATTTTACTTGTTATGTGATATCTAATTAGCTACTAGCAAATGTAAACTAACAAGTAAAGTAAAGAGTAAGGAAAGAACACAACCAAAGAGACGCTGCGATTTATAGTGGTTCGGCACAAAGCTCACTCCTCCGTCATACTCCACTCCCCGAGTACCACACTCGAGAGTTAACAATCACTATATCAACACACTCCTTCAGGCGGAGCAATCCATACACAAGCTTACACAAAGTTTAACGACACTAAGCGGAATGTCGAGTTCTAATCGTAGTTAGAACCAATCTACTCCAAGGCCCACGTGGCCACACGAACAAACACTCTTGTCCCACTTAGATCGGCACACGATCTAAGCCTTCACATGAACGAGCACTCCCATTCACTAGAATCTTCACACTTAGACACACTTGGATTATCACCCAATCCAAGTCTTCACACACAACACACATAGACACTTTTGGATCCTATCACGATCCAAGCCTTCACACAAGACACACTTGGATCCTATCCCGATCCAAGCCTTCATACAATGACTCGACTAAGTCCTAACCTAACCACTAGGACTTCATTGTCCTCACAACAAATACATAAGCTAATCTAGTTACAAGACTTCTTGGATCTTCATCTTCTCCAAGTTCACACACATATATCTCCATCCTCGACTCATACACAAGTCGGAATTATTACAATGTTTACAAAGCCTATAACCGTAACACTTGTTAAATTTGTGTGTGGACACCTATAACATCTCGAATCTTCATCTACATTGAGAGTTCTTCTCTTGCACTTTGGGAAGAGGCATTGACATTAACTTCTCGAATCTTCATCTACATCGAGAGTTCTTCTCTTGCACTTGGCGGAAGAGGAAATCACTTATAAACATATATCGACATGTTATAGTGATCAAAGATAAAAGAAACATAGAACAGATTGTTTTTGTGTGTGTGGAAGCTTATTTTCTGAAAGAGAACAATTCAGTATTTATAGACGTCAGGAAAGGAGCAGACGGTCCTTTAAATAGGTGACGATCCTTTATCACTAAGGGACCGTCCCGACAAGACGCTCTCATTTTTGTCCTGACGTGATGAAAACTTATCTGGTACAAGCTGAACTGATTTAGGAGGGAAATATAGCTGTTATGAGCTCAAATTTGAATATATTTTCTTAATAAAACATTTCTTTAAAAACACAAAAATACTTTTGTGAAAATGTTTTGTCAAACTTAAAAATGTAAGTTTAGGAGAAAATAAAACTCTTTGATCACTTAACTAATGATGGTATAAAGTTTGTTCATACCTGAAGTGACGTTGTAGCAGCTACGTAGAAGAAACGAGTTTCCTCGATTAAAAACTTATAAACCGTAACTTTACGTAACATGTCTTTATATTTTGTAATTATCAAAACACAAGAAGACCGAATAATGCAAATAATATTTTTGACATTATTTGTATTAAAAACATTGACCTCTATTTATAGTGTGACAACTGGTAAATTTGAGAACCGGAATTAAAATGGATCGTCAATTTTATTTAAACAGTTTTCAGAATTTTAAGAATTGGTGATTTGTTTTGTCGAATGTGATGCGTATCGTTGAGTATTTATGTGGAATATTATGTCGTAGATCATTCCTGTTGCGTTAAGTAGGCACTACTTCGACTCTAGCACTAGAAATCCTAATGAAATGCGAAAGAAACAAATGACGACCACGTTTATTTTAATGGACACGTTGTTAATCGAAATACTTGAGATTTATGATTTTCGAACGATGAAAACGATATGGATAAACTCGGGAATGATGGTGGCACATTTTTCTAGCCTCGATTGAGATTTTTTGAGCAAAAGATTAAGAAAACTGATTAGACAATTATAGTATAGTGATTTTTCCAAAGAAATACTTAGGAAAGTATTTCCCCGGGTCGTATCCCAACGAAGTGTGAATTGAATTCGTTGTTTGGTTCGTGATTCGTGTGATGAATAGTGAGATATGAAAGAGATTTTGTGATATTAAAACTACGAATAGCAAACATAAACTAAGAAGCAATAATAAAGCATATAAACCAAGCAAGTAAAGCACAAATAACCTAAAGCGCAATCTAATCTAAAGACTAGTAGCAAATAATAATCTAAACTAATTATTATACTACTAATTATACTAATCCGGCTTTTGCCCTTCAAACAATAAAATCTCAAATCTAAATAATTTGCCTAATTATTAATCACAATCCCTTATTATTAATCCACACTTAAGTCACAAATCCGTATTACTAAGCAAACATTAAGAAATTTACTCGCTACGCATATCAATTAACCTAATAAAAACAAATAGGCAAATATTATCTCAATTTACTACTTACTTAATAAGCATATAAAATAATCTACTAACTAAGCATATTAATTAAACTAACATATTATCCAACAAATATTATTATATTAATGAACTAATAATCCAAAAGAGAAAAGGATGAGAAAGTAAAACCTGATCTAACGCGACGAGAATAATACCCCCCGATCTTATAAACCAAGTAATTTATTAAAGTTTATTTCCTTATTAACTTTTATTTTACTAATTAGTTAATAAAGTTTAAAGCTTCATTAACTAAATAACTCCATAAAAGTTATTAAAGTTGTAAACTTTAATGAATTTTAAGCTTATAAGACCCTTAAGCTCCGGCCTTAGATGTAGGATGATGAGCAACTAATGAAAATCAAAACTTTATGAAATATTAGAACAAAATATGCAATAATATGAATCAAATAAGTTATGGAAGAGCTCATTGATTAAGAAAGCTACAAACTCTTAATGAAAATAGACTAACAACTAATAGAAATTAACACTTTTTAAGCTAAAAATCCTAGATCTAGATTAAAAAGCTAAAGGATTGCTTTTAATAAAAGGAACACTAATAAAAATCAAATATTTTTAGGTTTTTTTATAAAATAATTTCTAAAACAAATAGTAGATCTAAGTTTATAAAAGCTTTAAAAACAAAATAGTAAAAAAGTGTTTATTAAATAATCTAGATCTAAATAAGCCTCTAAACACTATTAAGCTAAATTAGATTTTTAAATGAAATAAAAGAAAGAAAGAGATGAGAAGAAGAATAAGCTAAAAATCTTCATAATATTAATCTTCATTCACAAGCTTGAAATAATTTGGTTACAAAAGTTTTTGAAAATAAACTAAACCTGTTACAATAAAGCACTAATAAGCCAAAGCTAAAAAAATACTACATAAAAACAACTGCTATCCTAATATACTCTAATAAATTTTTATGTGTGAAGTGTGTAAAAAAAAAANAATAAAAATCAAATATTTTTAGGTTTTTTTATAAAATAATTTCTAAAACAAATAGTAGATCTAAGTTTATAAAAGCTTTAAAAACAAAATAGTAAAAAAGTGTTTATTAAATAATCTAGATCTAAATAAGCCTCTAAACACTATTAAGCTAAATTAGATTTTTAAATGAAATAAAAGAAAGAAAGAGATGAGAAGAAGAATAAGCTAAAAATCTTCATAATATTAATCTTCATTCACAAGCTTGAAATAATTTGGTTACAAAAGTTTTTGAACATAAACTAACCCTGTTACAAAAAAGCCCTAATAAGCCAAAGCTAAAAAATACTACATAAAAACAACTGCTATCCTAATATACTCTAATAGATTTTTATGTGTGAAGTGTGTAAAAAAAAAAAAAAAAAAAAAAAAAAAAAAAAAAAAAAAAAACTGCTAGAGAGATTAATTGATGTATTTTGTGTGCATCTATATATATACTAGACGAGTACCCGTGCATAGCAACGGAATTCCTAGCTGCAGATAATTACGGGTAAAAATGTATCATTATCGTTTACACACCTTGTTTAGTACTACTCCATTACCGGAAGATTTGTTGCAATTTGGTTATGCATGGTGACATCTTGATTTTTCGGAACAATTACGTCATGTGCGGGTGCAGTGGCGGACTCAGGAGGTACTAGTACATACTTATGAACTAGAGATGAAAGTAAGATGTGAGGGGCAATTTTTTCTTTTTTTTTTTTTTTGATAGTAGCAACAAAAATGCGAAAGAAAAAAGTATGATCGAAATGATAAATCGAGTATTGTTACATGGAAATGAATATAGGAACGTTATTTAATATTTAATAGAAATAATAAAGGAAAATGGTATTTAAAATTTTTTGATAAACGAGTTATTTAAGGTATCGAGTGCACGCAAAACTAGGATTTACCTTAGATATTAAGTAATCATTGTGCTATTTATTGAAAGTCACGGATATTTGACATTAATACGTCTAGCTTACGTAATTAACGAATCTAATGAGAACTCATTAAGTATGTCGGAAAGACTTAGTAATGGACAACATATCCTTCGACACTTTATATGACGACTTATTAGACTATACGAATTTGTGGCGTAGATTGTTGTGGTATGCTTGGTGGAATTTCTTGGAAACGTGAGTTCACTTGAGTCTTGTTGAGTCGACACCACAGAAACACGGATACCAAACAGTAAAACGGATTTGAGAAGGAGTTTTTGGAAATAAAAATGGAATACGTTCGGGATTTGGAAAATATTTATTTGAGATTTATTCTGAAGCGTATTGATATTATTAGGTAGTGTCGAGTCAGTAATCGCCCGTGCCAGATAATTGATACTTTCTTTGCTGCTGTTGATTTGTTGTGCCGAGATAACTTAGTGCCGAGGCTGTCTAGCTGCTTATAGCATATTTCTGCTTGGACTATTGCCTGTTTCTGATATATTTGTGATTGTGCTTTGCTGGAATCGCGGTGAGTTTCATAGGATAGATTTGTGATTGTGATTGTGCTTTGCTTATAGCATATTTTTACTCGTATTTTACTGCTTTTGAACTTGGGGGAGAAAACATACAAATCTATTTTTAGGACCTGCTACTATTTTGTTTTGTTATATTGTGAGGACTAGATAGGGTAGATTTGAAGTAGAGTCTTCCTTAGGCTAGGGCACCCGAACCTAGCTCTGCGTAGATTTCTGCGAACGGCCTAGACCCAGGGCAGTATGGGTGGTCTCTTACTGTTGAGGACCTGACTAGTGACCGCAAGAGGGGCCCGCTCGTTTTGACCACTTATCTTTCCTAAGGTAAGAAAGCTATCATGTTGTGAAATGTGTCGATGATTTAAAATGCTTATCTATGCATTCTAGACTCACATAGCGCCTACTCTTCAGGTCCACTATTATTTTCGATTTAAACCTATGAACTCACCAGCGAAAGCTGACTTTTTAAGCATGTTTTTCTCAGGCGAATAGGATAATGCTTGCGGATGATCCCTATTGAAAGCTTGGCATATTGGCATGGACGACGGAATGACAAATACTCTGATATTATTTTGGGGACCAATCTTTTAAACCCTTTGGGCCTTATCCTTTATATTTTAACTATTTGTAAACTTTTAAACTAAAATTTGAAATGTTTATTTAATAAAAGTTCCTTTCAAGTTAGCTATACTTGTGTTGTGTATACCAATCCAAGTAGCACCCTGAAAGCTTGTAAGTCTGTCGCTGTACCAAATTTTGGGGGTGTTACATATAGGCACCACACAAACCTTTATAAAGAGTTTCCAAATTCTAAACAAACTTGGCGGACAAGTCAAACAAATTACCAAATTTACTAATTGACCCCTAAAGTTTAAGTCACTTTTCTAACAATCTCCACCGAGACTTAAACTCCTCCACCTGCTTCAAATCAAATCCAAAGTTCCAAATTCCGAATTCCAAATTCCGAATGCCAGAGATGCTAGCCAAATTCAAATCAAACGATCGATTCCCAGAAGCAACCCAAAACAAATTCGATCCAAAGCAAATTCCGATGATTTCAAAACGAACAATCAAACGTTAATCGAAAAATTATAACACGGTCAACCAAACAAACGAATTGGCTCAAACCAATCTTCAAAAGCCCGACAAACGAAGATCCAAATTTTCAAACTAACAAACTTCCAATGATCGAACAAAATTCAAACGACTTGAACCAAGTCTTCAAATATCAAATCAATCTTCAAATTTCAAATATCAAATTCAAATTCCAATGATCCACTTATATAAGAAGAATTACGACCCAAATAGAAAATTCAAATTCTAATGACCCTCTTATCGATAAGTATTACGGTCCAACTTCAAACTTATTATCAAAGTATCAAACAAATTCAAACGTCCCAAATATGATATGGATAATAATTCTAATAACCCTCACATATATAGCGAATTACGGCTCGAATTTCAAATACAACCGAAAACAAAACAAATTCAAACAAAATTAATACAAGTACTACGTACCATTTACCAATAACAAAACTGATCCCAAACTAATCACTAATTACGAAATTCAAAAAGATCTCAAAATTTGATTCTTGTATTCTGCCAAAGAAACTAATTCAAAACCCAATTCAAAAGCCCAAGTTCAAACAAAATACCCGCGTGAGAAAGGCATTCTGTGATCGAACAAAACAAATAACCTAGAATCTTCAAATAAAGAACACCAAAACAATTCAGACGAAATCCAGATCCAAACGTATCTTCAAATTTTAATCCAAAAATCGATTTAGAATATTTGTAACAATCGATCCCTCAAACAAAATCCAAAATAAACTTTTTTTTCCCTTTTTTTCTTCATGGCTAAACGAAACTAGCACGGATACCACTTGTTGGTAATTCAAACGAACGAAACAAACAAACGAAGCGGAAGCTTTATTCAAATACCAAACCAAATTACAAAACCAAATTCAAGACAAATTCTAATGCAAAAGTACCAAACCCTAATTCAAAAGGTAGATACAAAACTAATGACATTGACATCTATATATAGGCACCATACAAATTGTCATAAACATTTTCCAAATTCTAAACAAACTTGGCGGATAAGTCAAACAAATTACCAAATTTACCAATTGACCCCTAAAGTTTAAGTCACTTTTCTAACATTAAGTTTCTAAATACTGCCCTTGATTATAATTAGTATCACAAAATTACTACCTTTCACTTCGATAATCATACCCGAACATACTCATGTGGTTGCTTCGAATACTAGTTAAAGTGCCTATATTAATTAAATAAAAGCCTAAGGTGACTACAGAGACTTCATAACCACTTTTAGTAACTATGTAGCTGGCTATGACACACACTGGTGGTTGAATTTGGGCATCATGTCCCAAGTTTCATTCTTTCTAGTTAACGCCGAGTACTAAACTCACAAAAACTAGTTCAAGTTAAGGACTATGGTACAAGCTACATCCGTAATGGCTTAGTTAGGAAAGAAATTGTATCATTTGCAAGCATAGTAACGTCTAAAGTCAACAAAACATACACACGGGTCCCAGGTTATCTATTTTATGTGTGTCCCCTGTTTCATTTCTAGATCCAGTTTAATGATAATATGCAACAAAAGCATCTAGGCTAACAAATATGGTAACACAACTATCCACAAGATAAAGCGACACACTATGTGACGTTATGTAGATCAATAATAATTTAGTGAGTACCCATTTGTATAGTCTGTTGATGTAGTGTGAATGACCCAATTTGTAGCATTCAACATTGTTGTAACATTAAATATAATAGTATATCCATTCCTAACACTTTAAATTGTATGTTTGGTATGCAGGTATGGATATCTGGAATGAGTTTCATTCTAAATAATGGTGTTTGTTTGATCAATCTTGATATCAAATATGACAATGATAAATTAATATCTTCTATACTTCAAACCAGTGTTGCAAAAATCGGCCAACTCGGCCGATTAATCGCTACTCGGCCATGGAACTTGGTGAGTTTTACAAGGTAATCGGCCGATTAATCGGCTAAAAATCGCTACTCGGCCATGGATCGCCTCAGTATCGATTCACGATTTTTGCAACATTGCTTCAAACTATTCAAAAAAGCAAGGTATGAAACTTTCATATCTGAGGGGCTCACCTTATATCTAGACTCATACCAATTGTGATTTATGGCAGCATACCAAACGCACCCAAAGTATTGTTAAAATGAAACGGGTCTATGTCTAACAGTTCGAAAGGTGCATCCCAATTTTTTTTTATTTTCAAGAAAGGACTATTCCTGTAATAATTTATTTTATGATCATATTTAACATGCTAATTATGTATATGATATATGTACCAAAAGATTACCTGTTTTGACCCGTTAACCTACTTACCCATTTTACCAATTTCAATTCCTTGGATTATAGTAGCCCATATTACTTTATTGGATTTATTGTGAAAAACAGATCCATTTTACATTTTTCTCTTGCGTCTCTCTGTTTCTTGTTGTTGCATGTTTATTGTTTAATATATGTTTTTTGCATGTTTAAACCGTAAATTGACTGATGTTGTTTCTTAGTCACTGTATAATATTTGTCAAAGATCACTGATAAGTAATTTCTAATGTATGTAGGTTGATTGCCACCCCTTAGAAAAAGACTGTATGTTTCCTCTATATGGTTAACATAAAGGTTCCTTGAGATCCTGTTAACACTGCTATTCAATGTGTTGGCCACCAGCCCATGTGTTGTATGTATGGGCTATGGTCCGATAGTGTCTAGGGCTTTGATTTATGTCGGTATTATGTGGTATATATACATTGGTATATGATGAATAATAACATACGAAACACAAAACTATATTCTCCCACATAGTATCAGAGCTTAAACCGATCCTAAATACTAAAACCCTACACCTTTTTCTTGTCATGTCGACTGTTGTTTCTTCTTCAACAGCTCGACATTACTTGTTTGTCTTGGTTAGAGACGATCATTGGTTGTTGTAAAACCAGTCGTCTACGTCAGATTTGTTTGAAACCGTAAGTCTGATTGTTTGACATGTTGGTATTGTTTGCTATTCCCATGTTCGATTTTTTGAAACCCTACATCAGTAAGTTACATACACCTTTTAGTTACATACACGTCAGTAAGTTTGAAACCCTAACTCGACAATATATTTGGCTCTACTGCCCCTCCTACTTTATTCTTGTCTGACAAACTCATGACCATTAACAACTTGTCCACTGGTGTGCCTGTTGTGCTTGATGTGGATGAGATAAATTATGCATCTTGGACTTATTTTTTCCAAAATCTTGTTCGTAGCTATAACTTGTTGGACCACATTTTTGGTGAGACAACGGATGGGGTTGCAACTTCTTCAGGCCCCAAGCCTCCTCCCACAGTCAAATGGCTTGCACTTGACAGCATATTACTTTCATGGATATTCTACACGTCGTCCAAAAATCTACAACAACGCTTGGTGGTCGAAAACCCTAAAATAACGAAGGAGGCATGGGATATACTTTTGTTGATCTTCAATGATAGCATACGCTCTCGTTTAATAGCCTTGAAGGCGGAGCTACGATCTATGAAGCTTGGCGACCTCTCTATTGATGCGTATTTTCGCAAGATTGAAAACATTGTTGTTCTGCTTTCTAGTCTTGGATCTCCGACAAGCAATGATGATGTGGTTAATATTGCACTAGACGGGTTGCCCGACAAATATCAAGATGTGTCCGATATTATTATACACCGTGAACCGTTCCCTGATCCCAAAACAGTAAGATCAATGCTTACGACGGCCGAGATGCGTTTGAAATCACGTGTTACTACAAACTATGTTGATGATACTTCATCCTCTCCTATGGTGTTATTGGCGAATACTAGTGACAACTCTCGACGCTCCAATACTATGCCCGACAAAGTTTACAAGCCGTGTTATAATTTTCTCAATGGTTCGTGTCGATTTGGGGTGAAGTGCAAATTTCTTCATGATGGGGTGCATGGTAATTCTAACACTCGACCTTCTACTGGTCCCGCTATCAATTGAAACAACTTATCTTCACATGAACTAGTGCTTCTTCAAACCCTTTTTGCTAAGATGGGTAATCCAGGTGAGGGAATGTGAAGTCTTCAGTTGGTTCCACAACTGTGCAACATTCGAATACTCCAATTGCGTGTTACAGTGGCCACACGTCTTCTGTTTTGGGAGCCCCACCTGGCATTGGGTCTCAAGTCCATGTTTCTGGTCCAGTGTTTGGCGGGGGTTCAGGTTATGGCGGGGGTTAAGCTTGTGGAGGGGGTTCAGGTTACGATGGCAGTTCACAGCTAACCGGTTCATTACAACAAGGTCGCACCTTCATGCATGGTTCACCACCGCCGGTTCACAATTGCTCCTTCTAATATCATGACAGCTCCTTCTAATCTGGCAGGTCCAACCAGCTGCCCCCTTTGTTTCTGGTCAACCGGGTCTCGCAGGTCAGCAGTCGGGTCAAATGTCGGGTCAAGAAACTTTATTACCTCATGCTTTTAATATGGTGCAACTTCAGGATCCTAACCCCGGTAAATGGAATATGGATACAGGTGCATCATCTTACCTTAATGATTCTGTTAATTGTCTTAGTGATGTTTTTAATTCATGAATTTACCCATCTGTTGCGGTTGGTGACGGACAATCTATTCCCGTTATCAACTCTGGACGTAGCATTTTGCCTACTCCTAACCGACCCCTTTATTTAAATAATGTTCTGATCACTCCTAATATTGTCAAAAACTTGATCTATGTTCGTCAATTTGTTCGTGATAATTATTGTACAGTTGAGTTTGACCCTTTTGGTTTTTCTGTTAAGGAGTTTCAAACGCGTCGGGTGCTCCTCCGTTGTGATAGCGATGGAGATCTTTACCCAGTCACTCAGCCTTCCACCATTCTGCATGCTCTTCTAGCTAGTCAGTATACGTGGCATCAGCCACTTGGACATCCAGGAAGTGAAGTGTTACGTCGTGTCCTTTCAAGTAGTTCTATTTCATGTAATAAAGAGAAGTCTCTCGTGCTTTGTCATGCTTGCCAGCTTGGTAAACACGTGAAACTTCCATTTGTTAGTTCTTCTAGTTTGGTTCAGTCGTCATTTGATATTGTACACTCGAATTTGTGGACTTCTCCAATTCTGAGTCTTTCTGGTTTCAAATACTATGTCTTATTTTGGATCATTATTCTTAGTTTGTTTGGGTTTATCCTTTAGTTAATAAATCTGATGTTTTATCCAAGTTTAATTTGTTTCATACCTTTGTTCGTACTTAATTTAAGTGTGAAATCAAGTCTTTTAGTGTGATCATGGTGGGGAATTTGACAGCCAAGATTTTCATAAACTATATTCGGATAATGGAATTCAATTTCGTTTTTCTTGTCCTCGTACCTCTCAACAAAACGGAAAGTCTGAATGGATGATTAGAACCATTAATAACCTTATACGTACATTATTATTTCAGGCACATCTCCCTCCTAATTATTGGACTGTGGCTCTTAATATGGCTGTTTATCTGTTAAATATTTTACCCTCCCGTGCCATTGACAATGAAGTCCCATTTACTCGCCTTTTTGGATTAACCCCTGACTATACCCTCCTACGTACTTTTGGGTGTCTTTGTTATCCATATATTGATACAAACAACAAATTGGGTGCTAGGGCAACTCCCTCCCTTTTTTTAGGTCATGCCACAATCATCATGGTTATCGTTGTTTAGATTTGAACACCAATTAAATTATCCTTACTCGTCATGTTACACTTTATGAGACTGTATTTCCATTTGCCAAACAGACCACACTAACACTTCTATTGTTAGTCCCTCTTATGATTTCTTGGATGACTCCTCTATTGTCATTTCCAATATTCTTAGATTGTCTCCCACAACTTCACCTACTGTTCAAACAGCTCCTTCCACAATTCCTACATCCAATGCGCCCATTGAGCCTCCAAGTCCTAATACTCTACCACCTTCACCACCACTTTCCACCCAACATCAACCTCTAACTACTTCGGTGTCCCAACCGTCTACTTCACCACTCATTGCACCAAAACAACAATCTCCCCCTACACCACCTGCACCACCTGTTTTTCAACCATCACTACCTCCACCACCTGTTCATTCAAACCCGGTATCGATTAACCCTATGGTCACACGTTCTCGTGTCGGGACTACTCGTCCTAATCCCCGATATGCTGGTCATGTTTCTACTATTTCTCCTTCACCTCGGTCTTATAAGGATGCGTTTAGTGATCCTAATTAGCGAAATGCTATGTATGATGAGTATAATGCACTTATTAAAAATAAAACTTGGACTCGGGTCCCGCGACCGGAGGGTGTCAATATTGTTAGTTGTATGTGGTTATTTCGCCATAAGTATTTGGCTGACGACACTCTTAGTCGGTACAAGGCACGTCTTGTTGCCAACGGTAGAACACAGATTGAGGGAGTTGATGTTGAGGAGACTTTTAGTCCGGTTGTTAAGCCAGGCACCATTCGGACTGTTCTTAGTTTAGCTATTTCTCGACATTGGCCTGTTCACCAGCTTGATGTCAAGAATGCTTTTTTACATGGTGATTTAACTGAGACAGTTTATATGCATCAGCCTCCGGGTTTTCGGGATCCAGAGCATCCGGATTATGTTTTTTTATTGCAAAGGTCTCTTTATGGTCTTAAGTAGGCACCTCGGGCATGGTTTCAACGGTTTGCGACTTACATTACTACTGTTGGGTTTACTTCTAGTCGTTGTGACTCCCCCTTATTCATTTACAGACAGGGTGATGATACTGCATTTTTGTTACTATATGTGGATAACATTGTACTCACTGCTTCATATGATAGTTTATTACAATGGATTATTGCTTCTTTACATACGGAGTTCTTTATGACCGGTTTGGGTGCTCTTAATTATTTTTTGGGTGTTTCAGTTATGCGTGACTCTTCTGGGATGTTTTTGTCATAGCGTCAGTATGCTATGGAGATTTTGGAGCGTGCACATATGGTTGGTTGTAACCCTTGTCGGACTCCTGTTGCTACTGAGTCTAAATTGGGTGATGATGGTGATCCAATTTCTGATCCTAAGTTATATCGTAGTCTTGCAATTCTCTACATTATCTTACTTTTACTAGACCAGATATTTCTTATGCAGTGCAGCAGGTTTGTCTTTTTATGCATGATCCTCGTGAGCCTCATTTCTTAGCTCTTAAGCGGATTTTGCGGTATGTTCGGGGCACATTAGACTATGGTTTACAGCTGTTTCATCCTCCACTTCTTCTTTGGTTGCTTATTCGGATGCCGATTGGGCTGGTTGTCCTACTACACGAAGATCTACTTCTGGTTATTGTGTTTTCCTTGGCAACAATCTCCTCTCCTGGTCCTCTAAGCGTCAACCAACGCTTTCTCGTTCCAGTGCTGATGCTGGATATCGTGTTGTTGCAAATGCTGTTGCTGAGACTTGTTGGTTGCGGAATCTGCTACATGAGCTACATACGCCATTGTCTTCTACTACGCTTGTCTACTGTGATAATGTTAGTGTTGTATATTTATCTTCTAATCCGGTGCAACATCAGCGAACGAAACATATAGAGATTGATATTCATTTTGTACGGGATTTGGTTGCTGCTGGTCAAGTTAGAGTTCTTCATGTACCGTCACGTTATCAGTATGCAGATATATTTACCAAAGGATTACCTTCTGCTTTGTTTGAAGAGTTCCGTACCAGTTTGAGTGTTCGGTGTCCTCACACTCAAACTGCGGGGGAGTGTTAGTCGGATAATGGGTATAGCCCATGTGTTGTATGTATGGGCTATGGTCCGATATTGTCTAGGGCTTTGATTTATGTCGGTATTATGTAGTATATACACATTGCTATATGATGAATAATAACATACGAAACACAAAACTATATTCTCCCACAAATATAATACCTTTTTATGTATTTTCAAACACACAAAGAAGTAACTTTCATAATGCACATTATGAATTACATTATTGGCCACCGATTAATGTCCAAGGTTGAAGAAAGGGACATGATAACAACGGATTATGATTTGTTTAGTATATAAGAGTTTGTCATAAACGTTGTTTAATCAAGGGGCATCTAATCTGAGGCACGCACATTCACACTGTGGGTTGACTTTGGGCTTATGATCCCAGCTTCTTCATTAGATAAATTAATACCTCCTTAATATGCGATTGCTTGTGATTTCAGTTAAAATGACCATCCTTACTCAGTTTCTCATTTACCTTGATTCTCAAAATTACTGGTTCAAGTTAAAGCTAATGCTAAAAGCTACGATCAATGATGTCATAAAAAATGAAAATGAAGATTGCATTATCTGCCAACATTTAATATAAAAAAGTTTAGACGTGATAGCTGGATTCAAAATATTTATCATTACCAAATATATTTTATTAATTAATTACATAAACAGGTAGAATCACCTAACATGCTAAGAGCTGACTTGCATAACATATGACCATTACAAGGAATATATAACTTTGTCTAAATTGGACTAAAGAGACATGATAACTGCTTCAATTAAAACATTTTTATTACAAATTAGTGATCATGGCATCTAGTATTGGTTGGTACACATCGGTGGATGACTTTAGGCATCATGTATGTACATATAGGCAAACGCGCGCGCACACACACAATCATTCTAACGCACGATTAGTTTACTACTAAATTCGATTATTCGAACCAACCCTTACGTTTTTTAAATAAACCAAAAAATTAATTTGCTTATCAGAAGGTAAAGAGACACATAGGACTATAGGAGGTTTGAATGACCGAGTTTATATATATAGTTCAATATCTTAGTAATATTATATGCTAATTAAAAGTATTGTAATAATACAACTTTTTGATTCTAATTATACCATGGTATTTAGTTATTACAGTGAATCACATGTCTAAAATAAACTAAAATTAGAAGAGAGCCACCTTTAAATTAGGGAAAATTCCATAAACACCCCATCCGTACTATGACTCCACCCTAAATGCCCCAATTTTTTTATTTTTCTCCAAATACCCCAAGGGGAGACGGTCGCCCCTAAAACTTGGGCGGATGCTATAACCTTGTGACAAGTGTCCCTATACATGGCCCCACCATGTACTTTCCTGGTACAGCTGACAGTGTGTACTTCTTGGGCGACTGGGACCCGCATTTCTTGGGCGACTTGGGTTTTTTGTCTTTTTGTAACAAATTTAATAATAGAGTTAATTACATTTTTGGCCCTTGTGGTTTACTTGGTATTTCATTTTTGTCCAAAACTTTTCAAAATCACATAAAAACAAATACATAAACATAAACACTAAAACTAACACTTCTCATCTCATCTATTTCTAAAATCTTCTCTTCATTCTCTCTACCATTTTTTGCCACAAGATCACCGCCCCCAACATCACCAACTGCTACCACACCACACCAATCATGGATCACGTGTTTGGATGCGACATCACCACCTATTACCACACCACACCAACCATCGACACCACCAACTGCTACCACACCAACCCTCATCACCAAACCCACCATCGACACCACCAAACCCTCATCACAACAACCACGAAACCAACACCAGTAGATTCGACCGGATCTGGTCAAGATCCGGCCAGATCCATGGTGGGTGGTTGTTGCCATGTAAGTCCATGTTTATTTCGTGGTTGGTGGAGATTTAATGGCCGGATCTTGAAGAAAAAAAATAAAGATTGAATTCAGTTTTCAGATTTTACGGCAAATATATGTTCCACATTGAAGAAAATGCATATCGTTTTCAGAGTTAAGTGTGCAAAGTGTGATTATGAATTTTGGTGGTGGTGGCGATGGAGTTTTGGTGGTGTCGATGGTGGTGTTTGGATCTTTATAGGTTTTGTTGGTGGTGGCGATGGAGTTTTGGTGGTGTTGAGGTTGAACACCTAGATATAAAACATATATTCAACCGTACATTTTATTTGCTATTTAAGCTGGCTAATAGCATTTTAATGACTTTCCTGAATGTTGTGTAACTTGAGTAATATAGATTGCTTAATATTTCACTTGGCGTTACATGGCTTATAAACTTTGATTAATTTTACTTGATAAAAATAACAATGAAACTCAGGTTTGTCAAATTATGTGGGTTGGATGGTATGATAAAAGAAAGATTAGTTGTGAAAGGAAGAGTAAAAGAATGGTGATGGAATCTTTCTTGTGATGATGAAGGAGATGCCAGGACAAAAGTGCCCAGTAGGTGTTTACTTTGCTTGTGATCTAAAACTTACACGAGAATGATTTTCTTGTTTTAGATGGTAGAGAGAAGGGAGAAAAGATTTTAGAGTTTGAAAAGATTAGTGTGTTTGTATTTATGTTTATGTATTTGTGTTTATGTGAGTTTGAAAAGTTGACAAACAATGAAATAACAAGTAAATTACAAGTACCAAAAATGTAGTTACTACTTTTTTACAAAAAGACGTGGGTGGTACGAGGGAACTCGGGATAACCCGATCTACGTTTTGGTGTAAGAAAAATATTTTTGGCCGGAAAATTATTCCGATGACCGGAATCTCGTCGGAGAAGACGACCGGAGGGGGTCGCCGGCGGTGTAGAGAGAGAAAGGAGAGGTGTGTGTGTTTTTATGAGAGAGAGAGATAAGAGAAATGAGAAAAATAAAAAGATTGTTAGTGTTAATGTATTTATGTTATGTGATTTTGAAAAGTTGGACAAAAATGAAATACTAAGCAAACAACAAGGACCAAAAATGTAGTTAATAATTTTTTACAAAAAGACAAAAAAATGCAAGTCGCCCAAGAAATGTGGGTCCCAGTCGCCCAAGAAGTACACACTGTGAGCTGTACCAGAAAAGTACATGGTGGGTCCATGTATAGGGACACATGTCACTACATTATAATATCCGCCCAAGTTTTAGGGGCGACCGTCTCCCCTTGGGGTATTTGGAGAAAAATAAAAAAATTGGGGCATTTAGGGTGGAGTCATAGTACGGATGGGGCATTTGTGGAATTTTCCCGCTCAAAAATCTTGGGCGGATATCATAAAATAGTGACAAGTGTCCCTATGTGTGTCCCTACCATGTACTTACATAGTACTAGTTTATACAGGTACTTTCTTGGGCGACTGGGCCCACATTTCTTGGGCGACTTGTCTTTTTTGTCTTTATGTGAAAAATTTAATAATAGAGTTAATTACATTTTTGGTCCTTGTGGTTTGAGTGATGTTTCATTTTTGTCACACATATTCTTTAAACCTCACCTTCAAAAAATATATTTTAAATTATAAGATCAGATCTTCTTCCAAACCCAACTAGATTCTTTCATTCCTTTTTAACCATGATGATTTTCAAATGCTTTTTTCTCCTTCTTTAACACAAAACTGTAAATTTCTTACATGGGTTTGTGACTAAATTAATAATAAATTACAGGTTTTTTGATCATTTAATGTTGCAGTGTTCCACGTAATTCATCAAACAAGTGAATTTGGAGAATAAGGTATGTTGATGTAAAAGTTTTGTTTCTATTCTTTAAACCTCACCTTCAAAAAATATTGATAAACCAATATTTTTGTCACACATTGTTATTCACCAACCAATATTTTCTGTAAACCTCATCTTCAAAAAACATCAAAACATCACATTCAATCAAAACATCACAGATCCAGATCCCATCTCCGATAGACCTCCGACAAGCCATGGCACCCTCACACCACCACCGGACACCTCTGATATCGCCGGATCTGGTGGTGGTGGTGGTGGTCGCTTCGTTTTCTTGTTTAGCAAACAACCACACCCCCGTACAAGTGACGTTGTTCAACCCACCATGAAGATAGTTACAAAACCTCATCAAATGCTTAATATCATTAACAATCAGGAAATATATGGGGAAAATTCCATAAACACCCCATCCGTACTATGACTCCACCCTAAATGCCCCAATTTTTTTATTTTTCTCCAAATACCCCAAGGGGAGACGGTCGCCCCTAAAACTTGGGCGGATGCTATAACCTTGTGACAAGTGTCCCTATACATGGCCCCACCATGTACTTTCCTGGTACAGCTGACAGTGTGTACTTCTTGGGCGACTGGGACCCGCATTTCTTGGGCGACTTGGGTTTTTTGTCTTTTTGTAACAAATTTAATAATAGAGTTAATTACATTTTTGGCCCTTGTGGTTTACTTGGTATTTCATTTTTGTCCAAAACTTTTCAAAATCACATAAAAACAAATACATAAACATAAACACTAAAACTAACACTTCTCATCTCATCTATTTCTAAAATCTTCTCTTCATTCTCTCTACCATTTTTTGCCACAAGATCACCGCCCCCAACATCACCAACTGCTACCACACCACACCAATCCCTCCTTTCTCTCTCTACACCGCCGGCGACCTTCTCCGGTCGTCTTCTCGCGAGATTCCGGCCACCGGAAAATTTTCCGCCAAAAATATTTTTCTTACACCAAAACGTAGATCGGGTTATCCCGAGTTCCCTCGTCCACCCACCCGTCACCAAAACGTAGATCGGGTTTTCCCCGAGTTCCACTCGCTAACACACCGCCACCCGTCACCACCACGCGGACACCGTCCCCTGACCACCTCCGAGAGCCACCACTCCAATCTTGATTATAGATTGCTTTTGATTGTCCTATTTGATCGATACCTTGTCTTTTGCTCAAAATATTGAACCTGTTTTGGCTTTTACTCCTAACTGCAACTAGGAATGTGAATCGTACACATGATTATTTCAGTATTTATTTATTTTTACTTTTTTCTTTTTAATAGAGTGTTGTGCATATATCTTAAGAAATAGGTTCTTAATTCCTTTGAAATGCACAATCTAGAGTTACATGAAAGCGCAACAAAATCTTTCATAACATGTCCTTGAATTGTTCATGTCTTAAATTGCTATGTTTGTTTTAATAGCTTCACTTACGCATAACCGCCGACTAAAGGATTCATATTATAGTTCTTCTTATATATTTATATAGGTAATGTATAAATTATCTTTTATTTGTATAGAAGAATAATAGTAAGGTGGATTTTTTTTTTGAGACGAGGGAGGGTAAGATTTTTAATTTTAAGTATATGTTATTTAAACTTAAAGTGTTTTGGGGTTTTATTGTATTTCTTGTAATCTTTGGATCATTAGTATCTTTTATTAGAGTAAAAATTTCTACATTCAAAATGTAGTGCAGATTAATATGATGTACATGTTTTATCGTTGGATGATGCCTGCCTTATTGTACATCATATTTTTCATAATTTTTTCTTTTTTGTAGAAAAATTGCATGAGTAGACGTATGGTTAAAAAAAGGATCCTTATATAATTTATTTTTTTGTCTTGCTATTTCGTGTTGGGTTAATTGTGATAATTAATGGTAGGCTTTTGTTGTATGAGGTTGGGATTGTTTACTTAATCATGTGTGGCGGTACTCTTCTTTCT